>JBBPBX010088261.1:0-14530 GCA_038048925.1 Garcialebias charrua
CTGAAGCTGTTGACTTTCCATCCATCGTTCATCCATTCAAATCCAACCAGCCATCCATCCATCCAATCATCATCCATCCATCCAACCAACAAACATCCATCCATCCAATCAACCAACCAACCATCAATCCATCTGTCCAACCATCCATCCATCCAACTACCTGATCTGAAGCTGTCGACTTTCCATGCATCATCCATCCATTATAATACATCCATTCATCCAACCAACCAATCATCCATCAATCCATCCAACCAACCAACCTCTAAGGGATTTTAAACATCTGTTAAGTTCAATGCACAAATCAAAGCAATGTTCCTGGTTTTAGTATTTTACACAGTTTTATAATGTAGTTTGTTTTTAGTTTGTTTTGTCACTACTTTTAGCTTTACATCAGGACTGGAGCATCCTCATCTTCCCCATTGTCATCTCCATCTTCACTCACTGCCCTCTCTGCCTGCCAGGAGGCAATAAGGACATGGATGAATCAGAACTTTCTTCAATTAAACTGCTCCAAGATTGAGGCCATACTGATTGGCACCCCTCACCAGGTACAAACATCTCCTATAACAACAATTTCCTTTTCTGGACAAGACATCCCCCTCTCCACCTCTGTTACTAATCTTGGAATAAAAATGGACTCCAATCTCCATCCATCCATCCATTTTCGTCCGCTTATCCGGGGTCGGGTCGCGGGGGTAGCAGCCTAAGTAGGGAGGCCCAGACTTCCCTCTCCCCAGCCACTTGGAGCAGCTCCTCTGGGGGAATCCCAAGGCGTTCCCAGGCCAGCCGAGAAACATAGTCCCTCCAGCGTGTCCTGGGTCTTCCTCTGGGTCTCCTCCCGGTGGGACATGCCCGGAACACCTCACCAGGGAGGCGTCCAGGAGGCATCCTAACCAGATGCCCGAGCCACCTCAACTGGCTCCTCTCGATGTGGAGAAGCAGCGGCTCTACTCCGAGTCCCTCCCGGATGACTGAGCTTCTCACCCTATCTCTAAGGGAGAGTCCAGACACCCTGCGGAGAAAACTCATTTCAGCCGCTTGTATCCGAGATCTCGTTCTTTCGGTCATAACCCAGAGCTCATGACCATAGATGAGGGTGGGAACGTAGATCGATCGGTAAATTGAGAGCTTTGCCTTTTGACTCAGCTCTCTCTTCACCACGACAGACCGGTACAGCGCCCGCTTCACTGCGGACGCTGCACCTATCCGCCTATCGATCTCACGGCATCTGCAATATCGCGTGGACATCGGGGGCAGTTCCCTTGGATTGGCAGACTGGGGTGGTGGTTCCCCTATTCAAAAAGGGGGACCGTAGGGTGTGTTCCAACTATAGAGGGATCACACTCTTAAGCCTCCCTGGTAAGGTCTATTCAGGGGTTCTGGAGAGGAGGGTCCGTCGGATAGTCGAACCTCGGATTCAGGAGGAGCAGTGTGGTTTTCGTCCTGGTCGTGGAACACTAGACCAGCTCTACACCCTCAACAGGGTCCTGGAGGGTGCGTGGGAGTTTGCCCAACCAGTTTACATGTGCTTTGTGGACTTGGAAAAGGCATTCGACCGCGTCCCTCGGGGGCTTCTGTGGGGGGTACTCCGGGAGTATGGGGTACCGGGCCCTTTGATACGGGCTGTTGGGTCCCTGTACGACCGGTGTCAGAGCTTGGTCCGCATCGCTGGCAGTAAGTCAGGCTCGTTCCCTGTGAGAGTTGGACTCCGCCAAGGTTGCCCTTTGTCACCGATTCTGTTCATAACTTTTATGGACAGAATTTCTAGGCGCAGCCAAGGTGTTGAGAGGATCCGTTTTGGTGGCCTTAGAATCGCTTCTCTGTTTTTTGCAGATGATGTGGTCCTATTGGCTTCATCAGTTCGTGATCTACAGCTTTCGCTGGAGCGGTTTGCAGCTGAATGTGATGCGGCCGGGATGAGGATCAGTTCCTCCAAATCCGAGGCCATGGTCTTGAGCCGGAAAAGGGTAGCATGCCCTCTCCGGGTCGGGGAGGAGGTCCTGCCCCAAGTGGAGGAGTTTAAGTATCTCGGGATCTTGTTCACGAATGAGGGAAAACTGGACTCCAATCTTACATTTGAAAATCACATTAAGCTTCTGTTTAAAACTTGCTTCTTCCATCTTCGAAACATCTCCAGACTTCGCCCATCCCTAACTTTTTCTGATGCTGAGAAGCTCGTCCATGCTTTTGTCTCCTCCAGGCTCGACTACTGCAACTCCCTGTTTATTGGAATCCCTGGCAAAAACCTTCAGAAACTTCAATATATTCAAAACAGTGCAGCAAGGATCTTGTTGAGAGTTCGTAAATTTGAACATATTACGCCCATTCTCCATAACCTTCATTGGCTTCCTGTCACCTACAGAATTCAGTACAAAACTGCTCTCATTACACATCAATGCTTACATGGAACTTCACCAGATTATCTAAAGGACATTCTTGCACCATACTCATCCACCCGGTCTCTACGGTCACAGAACAGTAATCTACTTCACATTCCGAGAACCAAATTAAGGACCATGGGAGACCGGGCTTTCAGTGTGGCTGCCCCCCGCCTGTGGAACTCTCTTCCTGACTGCCTGAGAGCTCCACAGTCACTGGTTGACTTTAAGAGCGGCTTGAAGACCTTTCTTTTTAACCGAGCATACTCTACCTCCTCATGATTCTATCTTTGATCTTAGTTGATACTGTTATTGATTTTACTTGTTTTATTACTTGTTTTATTGACATTTAATTCTGTTGCACTTTGTAGCACTTTGAGATTTTCATTAATGAAAAGTGCGTTATAAATTAAAATTATTATTATTATTATTATTATTACTTTTGTTTACTTTTCATTTTATATGGATTTTTGACTGTTTGTTGTTGTGTGTACCTCATTTATGTTTTTGTTCAAAACAGATCTCTTGAAAACGAGTCCTCATGTCTCTGAGACCATCCTGTGTAAAAAAGGTTAATGAATTAATATTTTATTAACGCAGGTTTTTATAATCCTCTCCCAACAGTCTGAACGTCGTTCCTTCAGCTCCATCAACAGGAAACGTTCAGTCCGTCCGTCGATCTTTTGGATTACAGTTCATCAGCTGCCTCTCCTCCATCACGCAGCTGAGCGCTTCAATTCATTCCATGAGATAATCGATGAGGGCTCAGGTGAGAGGGGGTCGATGATGCCACATTTCTGCTCTTCCTCACAAATTAGTTGTTTAAAAAAAAATCAAACAGCCATCGATCGGGTCCTCATTGATTTCCTTTAGTCTTCTCTGTCACCACTTCTCACATATTTTCTTCAGCTTCACGTCGGCTTTAAGCACCTCCAGCTGCTGCTGACGAGCGCTTTGTGATTTACCTGTCAGTAAATAAAGAAACTGAGCCCAGATCAGCCCGGCCCCCCATCGCTCACCGCTCAACAGCCTGACTCTGACCTTTGACCCCAGCCTCAGCAGCAAGGCGTTCATCTGCCGAGTGCCAAACTGCTGGCAGCGTTTATCTGCTGGTTTCGACCTCTAATCGACCGCCGCGCCTGTTTACAGGTGTGACTGCACATCTGCAGAAAAATAAGGCCTCCTGAAAATCAATGGCTTCTAATCTCCTTTAAAACCAGCAGGGTTCATCTGAAAGAGCTTTTAAAAGGTCACAAACAGCTTTGGGTTTTAGAAATAGGAGCAAAAACTTGCTTAAAATATCGTTATATCCTCCTTATTCCTCGCCCCGTGGTAAATTATGGACACAACTTCTGGTTGGACCAGAACCGGTGTTTGTTTATGTGGAACAGTACGAGCTAATGTAGTTTCTCTGAGCATTGTGGATTTAATTTAAACAGGAACACCAGGTGTCAGAGCTCAGACAGAACAATATGATCACTGCTGCCTGCTGAGGACGAGGGATGGAGGACGAGCTGAAGAAGTGGCTGCAGATTAGATCTGCTAGCATACCCTGATGCATGCTCAATAATCCAGGTAGGAAAATCTAGCTAAGTCTGCTCCTCTGGACATTCAAAAAACAAAACAAAACAATTTTTTTTTTTCTAGAAAAGTTTCGTCTTTCGTCCGAAAGACTTCCTCAGTCTGAGTTGCTGTATTCAGCTCAGTCTTATAAATAGCACCTTCTCACAGTGGATCAACCAGTTTGTTGATGACAGCCGAAACCAGCTGCTCACATGATCAAGGAGGACCATCAGCCTAACGATGGATCGTTAGCACCCTGATGGTTGTTTGCTATTCACAGAGGGCTGAGTGATACTAGCAATAACAGCATTGTAAGAGGGGGACAGTTGAACCCGGAGGCCTCCACCTCTGTTTAATGATGGACGGTTTCTTTTCACAAAGATGGCCTCCTTTACTCCTCTCTCAAACCATCGTTCCTCTCTATCAAGGATGTGAACATCTTCATCCCTGAAAGAGTGACCTCTGACCTGGAGATGAGTGTAGACTGCAGAGTCCTGACCTGATGATGTTGATCTTCTGTGCTGGTCCATCCTTTTGGCCAGTGGCTGTTTAGTTTCCCCGATGTAAGACTGATCACCCTCCTGACACTGAACAACATACACAATATTACTCTGTTTGTGCCGGGGGACTGGATCTTTGGGATGAACCAGTCTTTAATGTATTTTGGGGTTTAAAAGCCACTGGGACGTTGTGTTTAGAAAATAAACGTCTCAATGTCTCTGAAACTCCTGCAACATCTGGAATGACCACTGGTCTGGGTCTGGGTTCCTTCTTTTCACCTGATGGCTGCTGGAGTCCTGTTTGGGTTTCTTCTCTGCTTTCAGGAAGGCCCAGTTAGGATATCCACATTTCTCTAGAGCCTGTTTTGTGTGTGATTTCTCTTCTGTCTGGCTCCTGAGTTAGTGGGGACGCTGTCTGCTCTGTGGTACAGAGTCCTGATGACTCCTAACTTGTGCTCCAGAGGGTGATGGGAGTCAAACTGTAAATACTGGTCTGTGTGGGTGGGTTTGCGGTACACCTCAGTTTGCAAATTTCCTCTATCAGAAACTGAGACCTCACAGTCCAAGAAAGCCAACCTGCCATTTTTTACATCTTCTCGTGTGAACTTGATATATTTATCCACAGAGTTGATGTGATCAGTGAAATGTTGGACTTCCTAAGATTTAGCATCTAGCATATTTAGCTACATCTACTAGCTTCTGATAGAGCATATTTGCAAACTGAGGTGTATCGCAAACCCTGCTGGACCGTAGCAGGAACAAGCCAGTAAGTTCTAGGTACGTACTGTATTCCTAAAACGTACAAAGTACTTTGTGATAGATGGATCTGGGTTGTTAAAGCCAAAATAAGCAGAACACTGGACTACCTTTGACTGGCGTCAAAAACTTGGCGACAAAGAAGTAACGTCCCACCCCGGAATCGGGAAAACGGACGTTAAGATAGACAGATAGTTTGTGACTTTAAAGACCCTAAAGAGAATATTTTAAATTTTTAGCTAAAGGGCGGCTTATTAGTTTATTTTAATGAAGTAATAGAACAAACTTGAAAAACAAAGATCTGTTTGAAAAATACCGCAACATGTGAGTATCTGGACTTTGCTGGTTCTTCTTCAGACCAGGACTGGGATCTGACCCTGTTTCTGTGGTGGAGGTCCGATCATCGACCGTCTGACGTTAATAAAGATGAAGCACAGAGAGGAAATGAAAACCCTCCCTGCTCTAATGAGATCAGATCCATCATGATCTGCTCCTTTAACCTTTGACCTTCAAACACACACACGGAGAGAGAGAGAGAGAGAGAGAGAGGGAGAGAGAGAGAGAGGGAGAGAGAGAGAGAGAGAGAGAGAGAAAGAGAGAGAGAGAAAGAGAGAGAGAGAGAAAGAGAGAGAGAGAGAGAGCAGCTTCTATGTCTTCTTGTTCTCAGTTCTGCTCTGAAAGGAACATCTTCAAAACTAAAATCAAAAGTTATGACAGAACCTCCAAATCCCTGGTCCTCAGTCAGAAAAGTGTGGACTGTTCTCTTCAGGTCGAGGTTCTGCCTCAAGTGGAGAATTTCAAGTATCTCTGGGTTTTGTTCATGAGTGAGGGAAGAATGGAGCGTGAGATTGACAGATTGGCGCAGCATCTGCAGTATTGTGGACTCTGTACCGGTCCGTTGTGGTGAAGAAGGAGCTGAGCTATAAGACAAAGTTCTCTGTTTACAGGTCGGTCTACGTTCCTCCCCTCACCTCTGGTCATGAACTCTGGTAGAGACTGAAAGAATGAGATCGTGGATCCAGGAGGTTGAAATGAGTTTCCTCTGCAGAGTAGCTGGACTCTCCCTCAGAGACAGAATGAGGAGTTCAGTTGACTCAGAGTAGAGCTGCTGCTCCTCCACATCGAGAGAAACCAGTTGAGGTGGTTCAGACATTTGGTATGGCGAACACTTGGACGCCTCCTTGGGGAGGTGTTCTGGACATGTCCAACTGGTAGGAGACCCCAGGGAAAGCACAAGACATACTGGAGAGACTACGTCTCTCAGCTGGCCTGGGAACACCTCGGAGTCCTTCCAGGAGAACTGGAAGAGGAGGCTGGATCTCCCTGATCAAGCTGCTACTGCCCGAGACCTGAGTCCAGAGCCAGAGGATGGATGAGTGATTGGATGGATAGATTGATGGATGGTTGATTAGATGGCTGAATGGTTGTTGGATGCTGGATGGATGGATATTTGGATGGATGGTTAGTTGGATGGACAGAAGGATGGTTGAATGGTTGTTTGGATGGTTGATTGGATGGATATTTGGATGGATGAATGGATGTTGGATGGATGGTTAGTTGGATGGACTGAAGGGTGGTTGGTTAGATGGCTGAATGGTTGTTTGGATGGTTGGTTGGTTGGATGGATGTTTGGATGGATGGATGGATGGATGAATGGTTAGTTGGATGGATGTATGGATGCTGGATGTATGGATGGTTGATTGGATGATATTTGGATGGATGGATGATGGATGGATGAATGGTTAGTTGGATGGATGGATGATGGATGGATGGTTAGTTGGATGGACTGAAGGGTGGTTGGTTAGATGGCTGAATGGTTGTTTGGATGGTTGGTTGGTTGGATGGATGTTTGGATGGATGGATGGTTAGTTGGATGGATGGATGGATGGATGATGGATGGATGGATGGTTGATTGGATGATATTTGGATAGATGGATGGATGATGGATGAATGGTTAGTTGGATGGATGGATGGATGGATGGATAATGGATGGATGGTTGATTGGATGATATTTGGATGGATGGATGATGGATGGATGGTTGATTGAATGATATTTGGATGGTTGGATGGATGTTTGGATGGATGGATGGATGGATGACTGGTTAGTTGGATGGATGGATGGATGATGGATGGATGGTTGATTGGATGATATTTGGATGGATAGATGGATGGATGGATGATGGATGGATGGTTAGTTGGATGGACTGAAGGGTGGTTGGTTAGATGGCTGAATGGTTGTTTGGATGGTTGGTTGGTTGGATGGATGGATGTTTGGATGGATGGATGATGGGTGAATGGTTAGTTGGACGGACTGAAGGATGGTTGATTAGATAGCTGAATGGTTGTTTGGATGGTTGGTTGGTTGGATGGATGGATGTTTGGATGGATGGATGATGGGTGAATGGTTAGTTGGACGGACTGAAGGATGGTTGATTAGATAGCTGAATGGTTGTTTGGATGGTTGGTTGGTTGGATGGATGGCTGGATGATGGGTGAATGGTTAGTTGGACGGACTGAAGGATGGTTGATTAGATAGCTGAATGGTTGTTTGGATGGTTAATTGGATGGATGGATAGATGGATGGATTGATGGATGGATGAATGTAGGGCTGGGCGATATGGAAAAAATCATATATCACGATATGGACTTTTTTATATCACGATAACGATATATATCACGATATATACAACACGATGTGTGTGTGTGTGTGTGTGTGTACAGGAAAAATTTGGACCAAAGTTTTTTTATTTTATTATTTTACTACAGATAGTTACAATTATAAGAATGTGAACAAAAAGAACAAGGAAATTTGGACCAAAGTAGAAACTAGATCTACCTTAATTCAAGGAGTACGATTATGGAATGACTTAATGACAAATGTTAAGGAAGCCAAATCATTCCTTGTATTTAAGAAACTGGTAAAAAATGAATTGCTAAAAAAAATAAATGAATCTAATTTAATGTGTGATATATGTGAATTGAAAATTGACTGAGTTATTTACTTATTTTGTTATTATAGAAAATATTGTTTGAACTGTTATTAGATGAATAAGGAGCAGATTTAATAAGATTTATTCTTCATCTGCTACCTTTCTTTTTTTTCTATTATGAATACGTTAATTGTTGTTTTTCATATTATAAAATGAATAAACTAACAAACAAACAACTCCTTTTCTACTTTGGTCCAAATTTTTCCTGCAGGTGGCGGTAAAACAACAGCTGCTAATAAAACTCACGAAGAAGAAATCCGCTCTGAAGTTTGAGTAAACAAAGCAAGAAACAGAAAAGAGAAAACGTTGCGTTTGATTCCGGTTCTGTTGTGTCTCTGGTCTGTTTTGTATTGGTTAACTGGACCCGAGTTCTGACTCGGTTGGACTCTGGGTTCGTGTCCTCTGGACCCATTTTGTCTCCGAGTTTCAGCGGAGCGAAATAATGGAAGCTAACAAGGTGAGCTTCCCCCTCTTTTTGGTAAAAGTTATTCTTCTTGGGCTGCCTGTGCAGCTGTTTTCTCCTTGTTGAGACACCCACAGATGTATATATATCTATGGAGACACCGGCTTCATGCGCCTGCGTCTCTGTTGCTCTCGAGTTTAACAACGTAAAGCATGTGTCGCAAGCCCGCGCGTGCGTCAAACATAAAGCAGCGCCGTCATCTCGCAAAACCCCATATGAAGCTTCTTTGCGACAGTTATTTTTTTATTCTTATTTATCACGATAGAGACGATAGAAGGAAAGTAGCACGATAGACACGTTTCTATCGTCCCCACGATATATATCGTCATATCGCACAGCCCTAGATGAATGGATGGATGGTTAGTTGGATAGACTGAAGGGCGGTTGAATAGATGGCTGAATGGTTGTTTGGATGGATGGATGGATGGATGGATGAATGGATGGATGAATGGTTAGTTGGATGGATGGATGGATGGATGGATGATGAACGATGGATAGATGGATGGATTATGGATTAATGGATGGTTGATTAGATGGCTGAATGTTTTGATGGATGGTTGATTAGATGGCTGAATGGTTGGTTGGATGTTTGGATGGATGGATGAATGGATAGATGGATGAATGGTTGTTGAATGGATGGATGATGGATGGATGGAAAGTTGACATCTTCAGACCTTTTTGCGAGGTGTTCCATGTTACAGGAGCAGAGAAGGAGACGACCCTTTAGTCTAGTTCAGTCTGCACTGAGGGACAAGCCAGTAAGTTCTTGGTATGTTTTCCCAAAACTTACCTTGAGATAGATGGATCTGGGTTGATAAAGCCAAAATGAGCAGGACACTGGACTACCTTAAAACTAAAGATAGCAAAAAGTTAAAAAAACAAGCAGACGAATGGTAGAAGCTTGCAATGAACTTACAGAGAAATAAAAACAGAACTCTATTTGGTTATTTTTATTATTTCCATTTGCATGATATGGACACACAGTAGATCCACTTCCTGTTTGGCTCAGTGGTGCTGGTCGAGCTCCGAGCAGAGTCAGAGTTTGGATGTGGGTATGTTCTGATTGGCTGGAGCTGCAGAGACTGGCGTGGGTCTCCCCCACAGACGGAGGCGGCTGACCCCTCCATCGGGAGCGATGGTGAGACGGACATGACTGACAGGACGGGTCAGAGAGACGTCTGCTGGGCCGTAGTGATGCCTGTGATGAGGACGAAGCTGCAACACACCGAGGAAGCTCAACGTGAGCCCGATTCATTCATCTCTCCAGTTTGTCCTCTCTCTGCTGCTGTCTTTACTTTCTCTATTCTACCTGTTTGTATTTGTAATTTTTTTTTATCCTTAACATGTTTTTCTTTCGCTTTCTTCCCATACAAACTCTACCTGGACCATAGAAAATAGAACACCCCACGGACAACAGAAACCACAATCGGACCATATAAATGTCAATGTTTTCTTGCTTGTTCTCGACGAGGAAGGACACTTTTCCCTCCCGCATGTGCTGAGGTCATTTAGTTTTTGCAACTTTCACACTGTGTCCCATCTAGGACACAGTGTGAGATTTGACTTTTTTTTACAACTCCACTCCTCCTCGTGTTTTTTTTTTCCTTATCTGAAAAAAGGGCTGCGCCTCTCGAAGTCGGCGGCCTCAGTCACGTCCGTCTCCCCATGTCTTTTTGTTTATGTTTGTCTCAGACGGGCTGTGGTGAAATGTAATGTTGTTGTGCTTTGGTGCATTGACAATAAAGCTGATTCTGAATCTGGTAAACTACACCTGGGAAGCAGAAACTACACTTGGAGCATATAAACTATATCTGTACTGTACAACAGAAACTACACTTGGAGCATATAAACTATATCTGTACTGTACAACAGAAACTACACTTGGACCATAGAAGCATCAGCTGGACTATAGAAACTACACCTGGTTAACATAAACTACACCTGTTTAAAAGAAACTAATGAATGTTCTCACCAGTGGTAACATCCTACCTTCTGAGGTGGGAGAAGATCCTCCCATGTCCCTGAACTCCATTTGGTCCTGATTCTTTGAGCCTCCTCCTCAGGGCTCAGGAGGCACGCCTCGATCCGGCAGGAGTCTGGAAAGTTACCTGGATGGAGAAACGTCTCTTTTAAAAAGGTGTTTGGTTTTAGAGGACAGCAGAGAAGCATCTGAGGATTGTTTCTACCTTTGAAATGATTGGTGTCCACCTCAATGCTACTGATTATTCCAGGATGACCGAGATGAAACACGGCCCACTCCCAGCCAGGAACCTGCAGGATGCCCCGCTGATCCACCTGCAGGGAAACATTCCACACCTGTCTGAATCTGTGGACATTAAAGCTGCAGTATGTAGCTTTTTTTATGAACATATTTCTTCACTCTGTCACTACCTCCTGACAGACTGATGTTAGCCAGGTAATCTCTGAAAAAAAATTAAAAAAAATATTGTCCCCTTGCTTCTCCAGGTGGTAAATAAGCATTTCTAAAAAGAAAAGGTGACCCGCCATTTTCCAGCCAATAAAAACAGAGTTTGTAACCAGCCAATAAAAACAGAGCTTGAATTTGAATCAGCCAATAAAAACAGAGCTTGAATTTGAAATTCAACAGACCACAAGGGGGCAGAGCCACATATGGCTCTGAGGGGGAGGGATCAGAATGCTTTGCCTGTTGAAAATATTTCTAACTGCTGCAGTTCTACAGAAACTGCATACTGAACCTTTAAGACAGCATCAAGGGGAAAAGTTCGGAAAGTGGAATCATTTGAAAATAATTTAAAGACCGTGTAAAGTGAATTTCAACATTTTCTTCAATAAACATTATAAATGTCGTAATTGTAATCTTGTAAATGAGTAAAAAGTCTCAAAATTGTAGCTCAATTAATTTTGGAGTTATAGATCAAACTGTGTATAAACACATTTCTCTTTCAGGATTTTTTAGGCGTGGTTTAAATGTGACCGCGTTTCGTCACGCGGTCACAAGCCCCACCCCCTGCAGCTCCAGCCGTTATAAATGCGTTCTTCGGTGGAGCCGTTCACTCGCTACCGACCGTCTCCCTCCAGTACTGGCGTGCTGCTGGAGCGACCACATGCCACCTGCACCTCCGCCCCCCCCCCCCCGCGCGCGCGCGCGTGTGTGGCGATCAGACCCCGCATGCATGTGACCGGGTCGCGCGCGCGCGTGTGTGTGTGTGAGTGAGAGGCGATCAGACCCCGCATGCATGTGACCGGGTCGCGCGCGCGCGCGTGTGTGTGTGTGTGTGGCGATCAGACCCCGCATGCGATGTGACCGGTTCGGACCGCGAGTCCGCTCATCTTCTAAAATAGCGCTGATTATAACAGCGGAGTTATGTGTCCTCAACTTTAAAAACATAACCAGAGTTGTTAGTGCACTAAAAACAGCGTAACTCTTGGAAAAAGGAGCTGCTGGAAGCCAGAACTCAGATAAAAACAGAGCAGGTGGATCTCTGCTTCCCCCGTATGCCTCCCCACACAGCTCAGCTCTGAAGGGGGCTGGACATGGCGCAGTACTGCGCTGAAACCACGCCCACGTGCGACACGCCCCCAGCGTTCTAGAGCAAGGCAAAATCATGTATTTTCATGATTTTTGAGACTTAATTTTATAAGGAAATCAATGTTTTTAATCAGTCAGATTTATATGGGTGATTAATAACACATATTTATGCCGTGTGACAAAATAAAAACACAAATTTAATTTCACTTTACACGGTCTTTAATTGTAAGAAGAAGAAACTGAGAAAACATTTTGTCAAAGGTTGATCAAAGGTAGTAATACATAACAGGGCTTGGTACTTTGTGGGTATTTATCATTTAGGAAGTATGTATGAACCCTGTAAGTACCAGGTAGTACCCAATATCCACCAGATAACTGTTACGACCCAGCTCGTGAGCTGCAACATTAAATGAGGACTGAACACAACAATGAGACAACTGACTAAGAACCCCTCAGCAAGCCGTAACAACCCGGCAACCATCTGGAGTGATCTTGGCTCAACAAACCACAAAGAGCCAGAAACCTCAACAGTGATCCATTTCAGGTCTCACCATGTACACCTTAAACAGACACCTTCATAGGTGCAGCTAGTGAGGCTAATAACTGTTTCAGCGCCAGTGGAGCTGCAGAGGAGTGACACAACTATACATTAATGTCTTTTCCAACCTTCAGGTTTTTGGGTCGGTCCAGTCTGCGGGCTGTTTCCCATCCGTCAGCCATGTTGGCAGCTCGACCAAGACCTGCAAACCCAACACAACCACCAAACCAGAAAGTTAGGGGGAATCAACCCAACCAATGTCATTTTACTTATGAAGAGAAATATATACTGTACAAGTATTTTGTCTAATCCAAAAGTTGTTTAAGTTTATTCCAACCAATCATATTGCGTGGATGTCCAAAGTGGGCGTCGCTGTAGCCAAGACAGACTCCTCCATTAGTCAGAGCTATGAGGTCAATCTCCTGGTTGGTGGAGACAGAAGACCAGTTCTTTTGTCCAACACCAAACACTCGAAGTCTGGCTATCCCTCCATCTGGAGACACAACCAAATTAATCATTTCATCCCAATAATTTACAGCCTATTCTCGCCAGAAAACATGTAATAAATGTGTTTAAGGTAAGGATGCACAATATTATCGGCCTATCGGTATTGGCCGATATTAACATCGATTTTCAATATCGGACATCTGCCATTCCATTAAAATAACTCGCTGATATAAAAGGCACTGTTTTTGCTGCAGCGGCAATGCTACATGATGACATCACCTGATCTCACGGCGGAGAGGAAAATTCAAAATGGCGGTGTGGAAGTTTTATTTTTCGTTGGTGAGGATGTTGGATTCCGAAGATTTGTGGACTACGATGAACCTCGCTACATCATCCGCAGTCGGAGATATTTTTCCGACGCAACGTTACCCGAGTTACAAGCCGTCATTTCCGACGACGTTGAGAAGCTAATAGCCGATAGCATGTCTTGTTGAGTGAGTTTTACCACAGACATTTGGACGTCGTGTTAGCCCCGTTAGCATGAAAAGTCTTGCAGTACGTATGGATAGACAAAAACTTTGAACTTAAAAAGGCTGTCCTTAATGCATATGAGTGCAGAGGATCCCACACTGCAGCTGGAACCTGGAACAAGCCTCCACAAGTGAGACAGCATTGCAGGTGACTAATGCTAATAAATAACATTTAACGTTTTTTATTTAATACAAGTTAAAGTGCTATGCAAATCATATGGCTGTTACTGAATATATATCACCAGCTCTTACAGCTGTTGCACAATTTTTGTAGCAAATAAGTCTAAATAAGAGAGAGGGATATGTTCTGACAAAAGAACGTATATAAAATATCGGTATCTGTTATCGGCCGAATAAGTTTTAACATATCGGCATATTGGATATCGGCCAAAAATCCAATATTGTGCATCTCTAGTTTAAGGTTTAAAATTATAAGTAACATGTCTGAAACATGTTTAGAGAAGAGTAAGGTCCGAGTCACCCAACATGAACCCAGAACCATGAATTCTGTAACTCTCAAACATCTACATGTTTCTGACCCAATAACTTTTTATGTCACTTTAAAAATGGGTAAATTTAAGACAAAACAATATAAAATAAAATGTGCAAAACATGTCAGTTGGGTCTTCAACTCAACTCTTTACCACAGAAGTTGGTAAACTAACATTCTCATTCCTTTTAATGGGTAATCATGTAATTGCATGTGTATACACTCATGTCTTTGTCTGTCAGTTAGCAAAATATCTCATGAACCAGTGCATGGATTTAATGGAACTGTGGCGTTCTCAATGACGACAGAGCACGGCTTCTTTGTTCATACGGGCGCGTTTATTAATGCCGTGAAAAACTACAGA
>JBBPBX010088262.1:0-14530 GCA_038048925.1 Garcialebias charrua
GAAAGTTATCCAACTGATCTACAGAGGGTTGGAGGGAGGAGGATGGGTTTCAATGTGCTTCTTACAGCTATGTAATAAGCAACCATTAGCTTTTAGCAAAGAAATGAGGGGTAAACATGTAATAGAAGACAGAAAAGCAGGTATCTTCAGTCATTGTCCTCATAGTGCTTCGTCAGGGCAGAAATATGATGATGTTACAACAAACTGGGTGACCATTTTATCTTGTGATACCTGGAGGCATACTTTCAAACCCCACTGTGGGTTGGGACACCGTAACAAACGTCTCGGCCACCCCAATCCTTTGAGGAAACCATACTAATACTACTACTACTATTACTACTACTTTATTTACAAAGCACTTTAAAACAACCTCAGTTGCAACAAAGTGCTGTGCATATAAAATCAAGAATATTTAAACGTATAAAACAAAGAATAAAAACAGTTAAAATTATACTTTTAAGTAATAAGACTAGAATGCATTGTTTTCTCAAATGATAGGAATGACTAGTTTTATTATATATACAGTACACATATACTGTATATATACTGTACATACACATTAGTGCTATCGTGTTAACAAAGCAAATTATTAATGGCAACAATTTTGTTTCGTGTAAACGATGTTGATTTTCTTCCTCAAATGTTAAAGTCTGTTGCTCAGTGGCTGCGAACATATGTCTGTGGCTGTAAATGCACAAACCCATTGGTCATGCAGGGCAGGACATTGATCTCTACTGGCTATGGATGGGCATCATCGTGTGTCTCAACCAATGAGAGCCTTTGATTCATAGGACTGCTGCCGCACAGTGCTCACGTGACAGAAACATGGAGAAAGGTACTAATAGACTTTCCATGGGCATTATTGTTTTAAAACTTTTCCCGATGGCAGGCTGGATAGAAGTAATGTTATCTGTAAGCACTGAAGCGCTGAACTGTAACAAATGCTCTATCGAAGTGAAGAGCTACTAACTGCAGACCTATTAGCACTGTGTAAGATGCTGGTCTGTGTGACGTCCTTAGAACCTGCAGAGTAGGAACGGTACAGTCGGAGGAATGTACAAGCCCAAAACCAGAAAAGTTGGCACGTTGTGCAAATCGCAAATAAAAACAGAATACAATGACTTGCAAATCTTTTTCAACCCATATTCAACTGAATAGAATGCAAAGACAATATATTTAATGTTCGAACGGAGAAACTTTATTTTGTTTTGCAAATAACCATTAACTTAGAATTCAATGGCAGCAACACATTGCAAAAAAGTTGGCACAGGGACATATTTACCACTGTGTTACATCGCCTTTCCTTTTAACAACACTCAGTAAACGTTTGGGAACTGAGGAGACCAATTTTTGAAGCTTTTCAGGTGGAATTCTTCCCCATTCTTGCTTGATGTACAGCTTAAGTTGTTCAACAGTCCGGGGTCTCCGTTGTCGTATTTTACGTTTCATAATGCGCCACACATTTTCAATGGGGGACAGGTCTGGACTGCAGGCAGGCCAGGGGAGGACCCGCACTCTTTTGCTACGAAGCCACGCTGTTGTAACACGTGCAGAATGTGGCTTGGCATTGTCTTGCTGAAATAAGCTGGGGCGTCCATGAAAAAGACGTCGCTTGGATGGCAGCATATGTTGCTCCAAAACCTGTATGTACCTTTCAGCATTAATGGTGCCTTCACAGATGTGTAAGTTACCCATGCCTTGGGCACTAATGCACCCCCATACCATCACAGATGCTGGCTTTTGAACTTTGCGCCTATAACAGTCCTGATGGTTCTTTTCCTCTTTGGTCCGTAAGACACGACGTCCACAGTTTCCAAAGACAATTTGAAATGTGGACTCATCAGACCACAGAACACTTTTCCACTTTGCATCAGTCCATCTCAGATGAGCTCGGGCCCAGCAAAGCCGGCGGCGTTTCTGGATCTTGTTGATGAATGGCTTTTGCTTTGCATAGTAGAGCTTTAACTTGCACTTACAGATGTAGCGACGAACTGTAGTTACTGACAGTGGTTTTCTGAAGTATTCCTGAGCCCATGTGGTGATATCTTTTACACACTGATGTCGGTTTTTGATGCAGTACCGCCTGAGGGATCGAAGGTCACGGGCATTCAATGTTGGTTTTCGGCCTTGCCCCTTACGTGTAGTGATTTCTCCAGATTCTCTGAACCTTTTGATGATATTACGGACCGTAGATGGTGAAATTCCTAAATTCCTTGCAATAGCTCGTTGAGAAAAGTTGTTCTTGAACTGTTCGACAATTTGCCCACGCATTTGTTCACAGAGTGGTGACCCTCGCCCCATCCTTCTATGTGGATGACTGAGCATGTCAAGGAAGCTGCTTTTATACCCAATCATGGCACCCACCTGTTCCCAATTTGCATGTTCACCTGTGGGATATTCCAAATAAGTGTTTGATGAGCATTCCTCAAATTTCTCTGTCTTCTTTGTCACTTGTGCCAGCTTTTTTGAAACATGTTGCAGGCATCAAATTCCAAATGAGCTAATAATTGCAAAAAATAACAAAGTTTACCAGTTCGAACGTTAAGTATGTGGTCTTTGCAGTGTGTTCAATTGAATATAGGTTGAAAAAGATTTGCAAGTCATTGTATTCTGTTTTTATTTGCGATTTCCACAACGTGCCAACTTTTCTGGTTTTGGGCTTGTACAAGTTAATTTGTTATTGTGTCATTACTCAGTTTGCGTCACCAAGATTTTGATTCTTATGACAGATTTTCCAAAGGAAGTCCAGTGCAAACAGGTAATATAAAGACTAAAATATCTCTGGCACAGTCAGTTATATCTGTTTTCTTGTGATTTTTATTATGCTTGAGCACTTTTACCTTTCTCCAACAGAAACTCTTGTTATTGAATATAAACTGTTCATGATGCTCCCTGATTTAAAAATGTTTCTTCCTGTGACTTTTCAGAAAAAAAAAAACAGAAAAAAAAAACTTTTGAAGCCATCTTGGATTTTGACGTGTCGATCCAATTTTCAGTAGAAACCTTTTTTGTGCCTAGATGCAGCCACACAGCAAAATGGAAGTAACACTTAATTTTCAAGTTATCCAGCTCATAACATGCAAGAACGGACACACGGAAGAAGGTATTTCCAATTTCCCCTTTTCTCTTCGAAACGGGGCAAAATCAGACTTCAGTTAGCACTCGGGAGTTTGTGTTAGGGCTCCATCTCCATTACCACATCACCAAATTTAAGCTAAATAACTGCAACATCAACTGAGTTGATGACTTTCTAGAAGAATGAACACACATGCTTCAACATGTGCAGACTTTATGTAACTACAGGCAGTGTGTCCACCCTGTGGACATTCTTGCCTCTACTCTGCATCATAAGACGATAAACACATCAAACAGCACAATTAATAAACACTGAAGGGAGAATAACACATTAAACAGCAGCCTGTTTAAAAAAAAAACAGAAAGATAAAACAAAAAACTGAGGAAACGGTCTCTGTGTGTGTGAGATAGTTTATGAGTCATTTTGGTACTCTCTGAAGAACATCTCCTCCTGTACAGCTCGGGATTACATCCAGAAATATACGTGTCGGCGTGGGTCGTACATATGCACATTTCTACTAAACGCCATGACTTAACCGTGATATCATGTTAGATAATGTAAAAAAAGCATAGGGCTGAAGGAGAAAATGTTCTTGAAGGAGATACAAATAAATCAATTAAAGAGGACGCTGCTCATGTGAAAGCTTTTAGAAAAAGGAAGTAAAGCAGGAAAAAGGAACTAATGCAACTCGAGTCATGCTGAAAACAGAGCAGTGTTCCCTCAACACTCCACCCATGTTGCAAGGTCGTGTGAAAAATACGAATCAGCTGTTAAATTAAATGTCCTGCTGTGTGTGAAGCAATTTCCATGTCAATCTAAAGCAAAACCTCTTCTACAGGAGAACACGGATGCTGAGGTTTTACAGTTTGTAGGTTTTAGAAATCAAAACACTCACGTACTTTCTGCTTTTTTTTTACCGTTTGTGCATTAAATGGTCAACTCAAACAGGAAGTGTGTGCCAAGTCTGTTCAAGTTTTATACTTTTTTAAATTATTTTATTTACTACAAGATCTTGTCAATCCTTTCAAAAACCTAGTTTTCTTTGAAATTCGCTTTAACTTACTGTCTCTTTTTTCATCTTCCTATGCTGCTTTTAGCTGCTCTTCGGCTGCATTTAACTACCGTAGTATTTTACTATTGTTAGCATTTAGCAATTACTCTTTTACTAATAACTTTTAGAAAGGCTTTTGTTACTTTTAGCCGGACTTTTGCTACTTTTAGGTCCAAGTATTAATTTGTCTTTAATACTTTTAGCTAGCCTTTTATACCTATAGCTAGTCTTAAATCTTTTAGCTAGCCTTTTGCTACTTTTAACTTTTAGCTAGCTTTTTGATACTTTTTGCTTTTAGTCAGTCTTTTAATACCTTAAGCTGGTCTTTTAACACTTTAACCTTACCTTTTTCCAATTGTTTAGCTAGCACTTCACAATGGACCTTACCAAGCTCCGCCCACAGGGCCGCGTTTCATTGGCTAATACCCATAACACGTCACAGCGCAGCTTCCACGTGCGTGCCGGTCTCACAAAACAAACGCTACGGTAGCGTTTGTGAGACCGGCACCACATGCTACTTACATTGCTAGCTAGCATACGTGCAGATTTTTTCTGCGTCAGGGCTGGAAAAATGGTCCTCCACCGTCAGTGGGGTATCTGTACAGGAGATGTCAGGTACCCTGACCGTATTTGTGGAAGTAAAATTCACCGTTTCCCTATATGTGAAACTGAATGCCTTGCTTGGATCAAAGCTTGTGCACGACCACAAAACTGAACAATTATTTCTTTCACCAGCAGAGAAGGGTTGACCTGCTTTTGAAACCTGCTAGTTAACAACACGCGGTCACGATGAGAGAAAGCCACAGTTCACTGAACGTCCTGGAAGTTGGGAAGAAACAGCTCTGCTAACTCCACATGAGCTAGCTAACACAACGAGCTCTACTGTCGATTTCACCTAAAACTGCACAAAATCGTGACACGAAGGCTGGATTTTAACTAACACACCGGACGGCTGAGCTCGTTAGCCCTCACAAAAGTCGCTGTCGGCGTGTTTAGCAGCTAAAGCAGCAACGGCTAACCAAGAATGAATGGAGATTACAGTTAGCATTAGCTTTGCGACCAAGGCACACAAACTTTTGCCAACAATAGAAATCGCTGATTTCAAAAGTAACCCTCAAAACCATGAATGCCTGACTTACCCAGCCTTGCAGGACAATAGGCATCAGTGATCCTGTCCACAGCTGTAATAATGCTGAGCCTGAGCGTGTGAGGAGCTGATGTTTTCCTCATCAGACAGTAGCATTAGCGGTGACGCGCACGCTGTTGGAGGCATCGCGTGGATCAAACAACTTGATAACGTCCAAAAAAAAAATAACATGAACTTGTTGGTTCCCCTGTCCATTGTCATGGCTGATATTTTGTTGGAATCTGGCAGAAATGATACACTATTCGACTCAGAAATACCCTGCAGAGTCAGTCGACGCCATATTTTCCATTGACACTCATGCTGCGCTTGGGAGACATGCAGCCATGTTGGAGCTTAGGGGGCGTTTCTGGGCGGAGCTTGGTAAGGTCCATCCTTAGTTTTTGGTTGGCCGTTTGATACTTTTAGTTAATGTTTTGGTTCTTTTCATTCTTAGCTCGCCTATTGATACTTATATATATTAGCTAGCCTTCTGAATCTTTTAGCTAGCCTTATGCTACTTTTAGCCAGAGTTTTGCTACTTAAAGCTAAAAGCTAAAGTAAAGCTAAAGGCCAGTTAAAAGCTTAAAAGATTTTAGATGACCCTTTGGGACTTTTCACTAACCTTTTTTAAACTTTTAGCTAACCTTGAACTGCCTCCAGTTTTTAGCCAGTTCTTTAATTCACTTAGCTTTCAGTAAGCTCTTTTACAGCTCCTTTACTTATTTTAGATTTCAGTATGTTTTTGTGCCATTTTTAGCTACGGTTTAGCTTCCATTAGCTATTAGTTAATGTTGTACTGCTGCTACCTAGGGTTCGGTTTTATTTAGATTTCAGCTAGCGTTCTGCTCCCTTTAGCTTTAACAACTCATTGTCAGCTTATTCAGCTAATTTCAGCAATTATTCAGCTCTCAGTCTTCACCCTGTTCTGTCACATAATAAAAAATTTTTTTAAAGGGGACCACACATGCAAAATGCACTTTTTGATGTTTTTTTACTAAACTTTGGGTATTTACTTCATAAAAAAACAGTCCTTGTGCCAAAAAAATGCACCCAGTGGTTTATTTACTCTAAGTAGATTTATTTGTCTGTGATATAAACGGTCAGGTTCTCACTTCCTGCGGTTTGTTACGTCACAAACCGCAGCCAATCACCTCAAACCTGACCAGCCCCTCACCTAGCAACCCCTGGTTAGGTCCAGCCCCTCACCTAGCAACCCCTAGTTAGGCTCAACCCACTTCTGTATGAAACACATGACGGTTGTTTTTCATGATTTCATCTCATCTTTTGTTTATATGTTCTTAATTTCATGTGTACAGCACTTTGTTGCAGCTGCGGTTTTTTTAAATGGCTTTATAAATAAAGTATAAGTGTTATTTTTATGTTTTAGTTCAATTTTTAGTGTATTTGCGATCGCTCACAACGCGCAGCCGGCAAAAATTAAACGAGCAGACCCCCGTCGTAGGGACCGGCGTCAACGGGACCATCTTCTGGCACGATGGAGCGGAGCTTCAAGTGTACAGCCTCGTTGCAGCCTGGCAGAAGCCTCGCAGCAGCGAGGACCTTCTCCTTACGGATTAATTTAAGGGAGACACTTGTTGAACTTTGTGTTGTCTTGACTGGAACAGCGATAACTCCCAAAATCTCCGCGTGAACGAGCGGAGCTGGCGAAAACCGGAAGAGGAACAAGCTAACATTAGCATCGGATTCGGGTGGTCTCATGCTAAAAGGAGCAGCAAATTGCGGCGCGCTCAGACGGGTTTCGGTAAGTTATCTTAAGCTAACACTAACAGTAAGTCAAATGAGTAAAAAAAAAAGAGCTAATTTTAAAACAACAACACATTATACAGATACTGGCTGTTACAGAGGGCGTTAACAGATCGTTGAAGGGCGTGGACTTCAGAACTTCAATCAGAACCAGTCGTTCAAAACGAAAGTTAAAAATGGCAGAATTAAAAAGGGTACACTCTTATAAGAGATGTGTTAAAAAACAACACAAAAAATGTGTCATTACATTTGAAGCACATTTTGTGTTAATTTCAACACACAATATGTTAAAATTGCAACAAAAGTATAACACACTGTATGTGTTGAATATTTCAACACATACAATGTGTTGGTTTGAGAGGAGCAACCTGAAGTCAGCACAAGTGGGAGGGACTAAGCCACCAGAAAAAGGAGGGAGTTTTTCCCGCCTTACGGACTAACAAAGAAGGCAAAGATGGAGGCTGCGTCGTCTGTAATTTGACACTTCGGTAAGTAATATGTACTTTGAATTTGTTTTAACGCAATGGTATCATGTTAGTCTTTTGGGAATATGTAGAATTAATAGTTGAAAAATAATTATAGTGTATTTTTAGTGTTATGACTGGGTATTAGTAATCTGAAAAGTTCTGCTGGGTTTCATGTCAAAGTTAGCTAGCTAGCTCATTATCATTATGGCACAGGGAGCTGCTGGGTTCTAAATTGGTAGGGTTTGCTGTAGTTGTCTTTTTTTTTCTCCAAAGTTCATCGAAGAGGGTAAAATTTTAAAATAATTTAAAGGTTAAAGGGAGATGGTAGAAGTTTTAGTAAACAACACTTTTTTATATGTCTACAACACCTGCAATTCATTTTCATTCTCTTCTGATAATTACCAGAAGTCATACATTAAGTTTACATATTGTTACCAAATTAATTCGCTTTAAATTCAATTTGACAGTTTTTATAATCTGGAAAATACCCAATATTTTTTCGTGTCATTTTATTCCAGGTTGAAGGTTACTGTCTCTTTAAGAGGTTCTAAAAGCAATGCTTGGAGCAGCTAACGGCTGCTAAGAAAGGTCGTGTTTTTTTCGGTGAGTTGGTGAATTAATTGAACAATTAAGATGGCAGGCGTCCTTAAGCTGAACTGCGGTTTAACTCAGCAGGTGAAAAAAGCCATAGCAACATGTTTTAGCATTATGCTAACGTGTGCAGTGATATGGTCGAGTCATACGCGGTCCTGCAGGGAATATTACAAACAGCAAACGCAACGCTTGTCCTTTTATACTGTTTTAATCCTGATTTAACGGTAGTACATTCAATAAACATGACCTGTTTGACTAAAAAGTTGGATTAGTAAGGCATGATATCTCAACAAAAATTATAGTAACTTTCAAAAATCCAACATGGGAATTTAGTTTGTTGCTGCATCCTTCTATTGTTTTTAAATTGGAATTTTGTATCTACAATAGTTCTGTTTTTTATTTTAAGTTAATCACATCAGGCTGTATCAATATTGATTTTTGTATAAGCCTTGCTAAATACTGGAATACTATATGTGCAACATAAAGCAGAAAGTAGGTTTCACTTTAAAGGAGCACCTAATGCTCATTAAATTAGGGAGATCATAAGCAATCTGAGATTACTCCCTTTGCAATTATTTTTTCACTTCAAAAGTCTGTTTGTGAAATGATGCAGCAAAATGTGATCTTCTGTTTTTGTGTGAGTATTAACGACTGAAAATGGTGTTTTTCTTTTTCCCCCAGTTATCCTCTTAATGGAGACAAGCTGGCTTTAGCGAAGAGCATCATTGTCACCTTCCCATCTCTGAGTATCCAGGTGGATGGACAAGGGGAGGGATTTGTAAGTACGGTAAACAAGTGAAACATATCAGTTTTCTATTGGGGTCCAAAATAAATATTAACTTGTATTTCCTTGTATATTTCTTCTGAATTTCTGAAAAGTTTTCAGCTGATTGAAAAATATGTGTTTTCTTTATCAGGAGCATTTCTATGATCCAGTATCTCACAGTGGGTTCCTAGAGACCAAACTGCATAACCTTCAACGGAATCTGCAACAAGATGAAAGACGCTACAGGAAACGAAAAGTGACGGGTCACCTTGATCAAAAGGTTGCGACCCTCTTCAGAAAACCTTTCAGCAATCAAGTCTGGCATGGAGAAAACATTCTCCCAGCACAGAGCATGGATTATGAGGGAATCATCCACCCTTGCAGAAATACTGCGTGAATATCCACGATTTCTGGACATGCCAAGTCTGGTAGGTTTGCTTCTTTCCCTCCCTGTAACTTTGAACAAACAAAGTTCAACTTGTAGTTTTCCAAAACCTTTTTTTTTCTTTGTTCTAGCTGGACTCAGAGTTTGGAAGGCTCACAGGTGAAAAGGCAGACCTGTTCGTAGATGGGAGGTCAACATCATGCCAAAACTCAAAGCTGTGGCTGCCATGGAACCTAGACTGTGCACTCTTTTGAAAGAGATTGAAGACATGACCAAAGGTACTTATGGGAAACCAGGAATTTGGGAACTTTCTAAATGATATATTTAAAAATATCCATCCATCCATCTATTATCTTTTATTCGCTTCTTCCATTTTTGGGTCATGGGGGTCGACGGTGCCCATGTCCAGCAATCACTGTGCGAGGGGCGGGGTACACCCTGGACGGGTCTCCAGTTCATCACGGGGCCACATAGAGACAAACGAGACAAACAACCATTCACTCTCTCACTCACACCTAGAGACAATTTAGAGTTACCAATCAGTCTAACATGCATGTTGTTGGTCTGTGGGAGGAAACTGGAGTACCCGGAGGAAACCCACGCATGCACGGAGAGAACATGCAAACTATACCCAGAAAGGCCCCCGGACCGGGATTTGAACCAGCAAACTTCTCGCTGAGAGGCAACAGCTCTACCAGTTGTGCCACCGTGCTGCCAAATTCAGGTCGTAATATTAAAATAGGAAAATAGTTTACGAAAATAATTTTGTTGAAAAAATGAAGAAAAAAATGCTGTTCCTTGCGAAACAGCCGTGAGAATGCAAATCTGCTGAATGAACGCACCAGAAGATTTTGGAGGGAGAGACAGATCTTAAGTGAGCTGAAAAGAGAAAGAGCTGAACAAAGGTGAAGAAAGAGCAGAAGACAGACAGACCAGAGGACAGTTGAAGACAGACAGAGCTGAAGACAGTTGAAGACAGCTCTAGACAGCTGAAGACAGACAGAGCTGAAGACAGACAGAGCTGAAGACAGAAAGAGCTGAAGACAGCTCTAGACAGCTGAAGACAATAAGAGCTGAAGACAGAAAGAGCTGAAGACAGCTGAAGACAGAAAGAGCAGAAGACAGAAAGAGCAGAAGACAGCTGAAGACAGAAAGAGCTGAAGACAGAAAGAGCAGAAGACAGCTGAAGACAGAAAGAGCAGAAGACAGCTGAAGACAGAAAGAGCAGAAGACAGCTGAAGACAGAAAGAGCAGAAGACAGCTGAAGACAGAAAGAGCAGAAGACAGCTGAAGACAGAAAGAGCAGAAGACAGCTGAAGACAGAAAGAGCAGAAGACAGCTGAAGACAGAAAGAGCAGAAGACAGCTGAAGACAGAAAGAGCTGAAGACAGCTGAAGACAGAAAGAGCAGAAGACAGCTGAAGACAGAAAGAGCAGAAGACAGCTGAAGACAGAAAGAGCAGAAGACAGCTGAAGACAGAAAGAGCTGAAGACAGCTGAAGACAGAAAGAGCAGAAGACAGCTGAAGACAGAAAGAGCAGAAGACAGCTGAAGACAGAAAGAGCTGAAGACAGCTGAAGACAGAAAGAGCAGAAGACAGCTGAAGACAGAAAGAGCTGAAGACAGCTGAAGACAGAAAGAGCTGAAGACAGCTGAAGACAGAAAGAGCTGAAGACAGCTGAAGACAGAAAGAGCTGAAGACAGCTGAAGACAGAAAGAGCTGAAGACAGCTGAAGACAGAAAGAGCAGAAGACAGCTGAAGACAGAAAGAGCTGAAGACAGCTGAAGACAGAAAGAGCTGAAGACAGCTGAAGACAGAAAGAGCTGAAGACAGCTGAAGACAGAAAGAGCTGAAGACAGCTGAAGACAGAAAGAGCTGAAGACAGCTGAAGACAGAAAGAGCTGAAGACAGCTGAAGACAGAAAGAGCAGAAGACAGCTGAAGACAGAAAGAGCTGAAGACAGCTGAAGACAGAAAGAGCTGAAGACAGCTGAAGACAGAAAGAGCTGAAGACAGCTGAAGACAGAAAGAGCTGAAGACAGCTGAAGACAGAAAGAGCTGAAGACAGCTGAAGACAGAAAGAGCTGAAGACAGCTGAAGACAGAAAGAGCTGAAGACAGCTGAAGACAGAAAGAGCTGAAGACAGCTGAAGACAGAAAGAGCTGAAGACAGCTGAAGACAGAAAGAGCTGAAGACAGCTGAAGACAGAAAGAGCTGAAGACAGCTGAAGACAGAAAGAGCTGAAGACAGCTGAAGACAGAAAGAGCTGAAGACAGCTGAAGACAGAAAGAGCTGAAGACAGCTGAAGACAGAAAGAGCAGAAGACAGCTGAAGACAGAAAGAGCTGAAGACAGCTGAAGACAGAAAGAGCAGAAGACAGCTGAAGACAGAAAGAGCAGAAGACAGCTGAAGACAGAAAGAGCAGAAGACAGCTGAAGACAGAAAGAGCAGAAGACAGCTGAAGACAGAAAGAGCTAGAAGACAGAAAGAGCTGAAGACAGAAAGAGCTGAAGACAGAAAGAGCAGAAGACAGAAAGAGCAGAAGACAGCTGAAGACAGAAAGAGCAGAAGACAGAAAGAGCTGAAGACAGAAAGAGCTGAAGACAGAAAGAGCAGAAGACAGCTGAAGACAGAAAGAGCAGAAGACAGAGCAGAAGACAGCTGAAGACAGAAAGAGCAGAAGACAGAAAGAGCTGAAGACAGAAAGACTGAAGACAGAAAGAGCTGAAGACAGAAAGAGCAGAAGACAGCTGAAGACAGAAAGAGCAGAAGACAGAAACAGCTGAAGACAGAAAGAGCAGAAGACAGCTGAAGACAGAAAGAGCAGAAGACAGACAGCTGAAGACAGAAAGAGCAGAAGACAGCTGAAGACAGAAAGAGCTGAAGACAGAAAGAGCAGAAGACAGCTGAAGACAGAAAGAGCTGAAGACAGCTGAAGACAGAAAGAGCAGAAGACAGCTGAAGACAGAAAGAGCAGAAGACAGCTGAAGACAGAAAGAGCTGAAGACAGCTGAAGACAGAAAGAGCAGAAGACAGCTGAAGACAGAAAGAGCAGAAGACAGCTGAAGACAGAAAGAGCTGAAGACAGCTGAAGACAGAAAGAGCAGAAGACAGCTGAAGACAGAAAGAGCAGAAGACAGCTGAAGACAGAAAGAGCAGAAGACAGCTGAAGACAGAAAGAGCTGAAGACAGCTGAAGACAGAAAGAGCTGAAGACAGCTGAAGACAGAAAGAGCAGAAGACAGCTGAAGACAGAAAGAGCAGAAGACAGCTGAAGACAGAAAGAGCAGAAGACAGAAAGAGCAGAAGACAGCTGAAGACAGAAAGAGCAGAAGACAGAAAGCAGCTGAAGACAGAAAGAGCAGAAGACAGCTGAAGACAGAAAGAGCAGAAGAGCAGAAGACAGCTGAAGACAGAAAGAGCAGAAGACAGCTGAAGACAGAAAGAGCTGAAGACAGAAAGAGCAGAAGACAGCTGAAGACAGAAAGAGCTGAAGACAGCTGAAGACAGAAAGAGCAGAAGACAGCTGAAGACAGAAAGAGCAGAAGACAGCTGAAGACAGAAAGAGCTGAAGACAGCTGAAGACAGAAAGAGCAGAAGACAGCTGAAGACAGAAAGAGCAGAAGACAGCTGAAGACAGAAAGAGCTGAAGACAGCTGAAGACAGAAAGAGCAGAAGACAGCTGAAGACAGAAAGAGCTGAAGACAGCTGAAGACAGAAAGAGCAGAAGACAGCTGAAGACAGAAAGAGCTGAAGACAGCTGAAGACAGAAAGAGCCGAAGACAGCTGAAGACAGAAAGAGCAGAAGACAGCTGAAGACAGAAAGAGCTGAAGACAGCTGAAGACAGAAAGAGCAGAAGACAGCTGAAGACAGAAAGAGCTGAAGACAGCTGAAGACAGAAAGAGCAGAAGACAGCTGAAGACAGAAAGAGCAGAAGACAGCTGAAGACAGAAAGAGCAGAAGACAGCTGAAGACAGAAAGAGCAGAAGACAGCTGAAGACAGAAAGAGCAGAAGACAGAGAAGCTGAAGACAGAAAGAGCAGAAGACAGCTGAAGACAGAAAGAGCTGAAGACAGAAAGAGCAGAAGACAGCTGAAGACAGAAAGAGCTGAAGACAGCTGAAGACAGAAAGAGCAGAAGACAGCTGAAGACAGAAAGAGCAGAAGACAGCTGAAGACAGAAAGAGCTGAAGACAGCTGAAGACAGAAAGAGCTGAAGACAGCTGAAGACAGAAAGAGCTGAAGACAGCTGAAGACAGAAAGAGCTGAAGACAGCTGAAGACAGAAAGAGCAGAAGACAGCTGAAGACAGAAAGAGCAGAAGACAGCTGAAGACAGAAAGAGCAGAAGACAGCTGAAGACAGAAAGAGCAGAAGACAGCTGAAGACAGAAAGAGCAGAAGACAGCTGAAGACAGAAAGAGCTGAAGACAGCTGAAGACAGAAAGAGCAGAAGACAGCTGAAGACAGAAAGAGCTGAAGACAGCTGAAGACAGAAAGAGCTGAAGACAGCTGAAGACAGAAAGAGCAGAAGACAGCTGAAGACAGAAAGAGCAGACGAAAGACAGCTGAAGACAGAAAGAGCAGAAGACAGCTGAAGACAGAAAGAGCAGAAGACAGCTGAAGACAGAAAGAGCTGAAGACAGACAGACCAGAAGACAGACAGATCTAAACAGAGCAGAAGAAAGAAACACTGGGAAGACATTGGAGGGTGCCAAGTTTTAAAAAAACATTTTTTTTTTAATATGAATAATGCATGCCAGGCACTGACAGGAGGGTAAATTCCTTATTTTATAAAATGGTGGACGATGTGTATTTACATTTGTGACCTGCAGAAATAAGTACACATTTTTAGAGTTTTGATTTTTGTTCACTTTCAGATGAGGCTGGTTACACAATGCTTGTGGTGTTAACCCACCTACAGACAGACCAGAAGACAGACCAGACAGACCCTGTTGGTGCAAGTCGTTGTAGCATCAAGACCACAACCTTCTGGATTTTGTGCCGGTAGGCTTTTACCTTGATAAAGTTGCTGTTTAAAGATAATATATTTCACAGTGCCTGATCATTTCACTAACAAATTTGTTTTGTTTTATTTCTGGCCTTTTGTCTCTAGGCCTGGAACAAGAATTGCATCGCTTTGCAATGATTCCTCTACTTCACAAACAAATCATCAGCCCCAGCTGATCTGCATCGGTGACCTGCGGCCATTGAAGCAGTATGTCATCGTTGCCAAGAATGACAAAGTCACCGTCCCTCTAGACGATGGTCTCACGTGTGCTGTGTGGACAAGCTTTTCAAACTCT
>JBBPBX010088263.1:0-14530 GCA_038048925.1 Garcialebias charrua
GTAAATTAGCATTGGATTGTTTTGACTAATACACATTTACTGAAGATCATTGTAATTTGACACAACTATTCAGCTAAGCTCTCTTCAGAGTCAAGGGAGGTATGGTTCTTGTATACAAGTTACAATGTTTGTTAAATTTAATTAGGTGTGGTGAGCATCACAAATTTTATTCAAACCTTTATTTTACCAGGAAAGAAATTCATTACAGATTACTAACCTCTTTTAAAAGGATGTCCCGGGCAATGCGCAAGGTGCAAACAAGTCATTACAAATACAGCATCAGTTTTAATAACAGTAACAGTAGTATTAAAATATTTACAACTAAACATCCAGTAATAAGACATAAAATATGATGCAAGTTTCAAAAATATCACAACATTACGTGTGCAAGATGCGACTGAAACCTCTGACAGTTTTTGTTTAAAACTAGATAAAGGAATAAAACACTCCAACCTCAATTTAAGTTGCAGATCATTCCAAGTCCATGGACCGATATAGAACTAACTCATCTATCCTGACTCTGTGCGCACTAAGGGTACCTTAAACCACAGCCAACTATGGTACTGGCCCTGAGCTGTATGTTCTGTAGTGAAGTGAAATTAAAGTAGATATATGATGGTAATTTTCCTAAAATGGCTTTGTATATGAAAATATACCAATGCTTCATCCTTTGAATACTGAGTGAAGTGAGTCCAGCAATAAAGTACAATGGGGAGCCCTAAAGAGTGAACTTGTTATATACCTCAGAGCAGCTTGGTAAATGGGCTCCAGTTTAGCTAAGGTAGTGGGGGAGGCAGATCTATAGATAATGTCTCCGTAATCCAGCTGTGATAAAAACAAACCTGAAATCACTATGACTCCAAAAGTTAACCTCTTAAACGTAGAAGTTGTTGAAGTGCATCCAGACATTACTTTCTGAAAGTTTCATTAAAAACTGTCCTCTGGAACTGAACACTGATATACCAGAGATAGTTTGCCAATGAACACAAAGGGTTAACATTAACAGGTATTGCCCAAGTGTCAACCAAAGATCACAGGTGATCTGGTTGCACTTAGAATATATACCGGGGTGAATCTCCTCTAATGCCACAGCAAATGTTCAAGTCCAAGAGTCAAGCGAAAGCACTGACTCACGCAAGGAAGTGGAGAAACCCACAAAAGTTGGCAGACATTTTGGAGTCCCTTGTGAATAACCACAAGTTGCAGTCCAGAGAGATCCCACCTTTAATCAGCCAGGTTTTATAGTCAGTCATTTAAGTATCCCCAATTATTCTTTTTGCCTTGTTTTAGCAAGATAGTTGATTGCATGCTTTTGAATTGTGGGAAGAAGTAGAAACATTAGGAGAAAATCCACTAACAGATGTACAAACATTCAAACATTCTTTTTTTTTTTTTCAGCTAATTCTTCTCATCCAGAAAACATTTCCCCTGTGGATACACCATTTTTTCTAAATTTTTTGATTATTATTTATTTATAATATATTTGTTATAAACTGCTACATTATAAAACAATGTAAACTACTAAAAGCAGGAATATGTCTGTGTTGATTTATGCCAAGAACTTAGCAGATGTAAAGCTATTTAATATTTTATTTAATTCATTTATTCATTCATTTAAAAGAGACGAAATAAAACAAATTAATCAAAAAGAAAACACTGAATGAAAAGAGTGCAGAAAGAAGAAAAAAAACGTATATAATAATAATAATAATAATAATAATAATAATAATAATAATAACAATAATAATAATAATAATAATAATTTTATTTAAAAGCACCTTTCAGGACACCCAAGGACACTTAACAAACCAATGCAGTTCAAACATTATCAGCGACAAATTGAAATATAAAATACATAAAGATTATAAAATGCAAAATAATAAAAATACATTTAGTAAAGTTAATGATAAGCTAGTCTAAAGAGATGTGTTTTCAGAGCAGTCTTGAACAGAGAAAGGGAGGTGGTGTTTCGAAGGTCTGGCGGTAGAGCGTTCCAGAGGTGAGGGGCAGAGCAGGTGAAGGCCCTGCTCCCCATGGTGGAGAGGCGGGCAGAGGGTACATGGAGATGTAGTGAAGAGGAGGATCTGAGAGAGCGTGATGGGATGGAGATTTGTAGGAGGTCAGATAGATAAGGAGGGGCAAGGTTGTGGATAGATTTGAACGTGAGAAGTAGAATTTTGAAGATGATGCGTGATTTAACCGGGAGCCAGTGGAGCTGCTGCAGGACAGGAGTGATGTGGTTATAGTAGGAGGTTTGAGTGATGACACGGGCAGCCGAGTTCTGGACCATCTGTAACTTGTGGAGTGTTTTGTTGGGGAGGCCGTAGAGAAGGGAGTTGCAGTAATCAATACGGGAAGTCACAACAAGACTGTGCACCAGGATGGCTGTGGAGTGGGGTGTGAGAGAAGGACGGAGACGGTTAATATTACGGAGGTGGAAATAGGCAGGCCGAGTAATATTGTTGATGTGTGAAGTGAAGGAGTCAGAGTCAGAGAGTCTTTATTGTCATTTGCACCGCATGTAGTACATGTGATGAAACAAGATTATGTTCACAGGGTCCCAGTTACATCCAACAACAAAATGTAAGAGAAAAACAGTAATAGCATCTAGGATATGAACTAAGAAAAACATCCAACTAGAAATACACTAAGCCCTAGAGTAATAGAAAAACATCATTATAAACAGCAGCACGAACATGAGTCTGTATGAGCAGATGGTCACAGATGAACACAGCAACAAGAAAACAGATCAGCATCAGCATGATGTGATATTTCACAGTGATTATTCTTATTATTTATTTATTCATGAGTCTAACAGCCTCAGGGTAGAAGCTGTTCCTCAGTCTAGTGGTTCTACATTTGATGCTCCTCAACCTCCGTCCTGAGGGGAGTGGGGCAAAGAGTGAGTGTGCTGGGTGAGTGGGGTCTTTCATGATGCAGGTGGCTCTTTTCCTGCATCTGGAGGTGTAAATGTCTGTGATGGTGGGGAGACTGACTCCAACAGACTTCTGTGCAGCCTTCACCACTCTCTGTAGAGCTTTCCTCTCTGCAACTGTGCAGCCTCCATGCCACACATTGATGCTGGAGCACAGGATGCTCTCCACTGCACACCTGTAGAAGGAGGTGAGGACTGGGCTGCTCAGACCAGCTCGTCTCAGCCGTCTGAGGAAGTAGAGTCTCTGATGACCTTTCTTGATCAGGCTGGTGGTGTTGTTGCTCCAGCTGAGGTTATCATTCAAGTGTACACCCAAGTATTTGTAGCTGGAGACCACTTCCACCACTGATCCACCTATGTTCAGTGGGGTGTGGGTTCGTTTGTTCCTTCTGAAGTCCACAAGGAAAAGGAGAGAGTGGTGGTCTACAAGGAGAGAGTGGTGTCGAGGATGACACGAGGCTCTTGACCTAAGGGGAGGGGGATAGCAGAGAGTTGTTAAGGGGGACGAGAAGATGTTCTGATTTTGAAATAGATTTTTTTGGTACTAACAAGAATGATTTCTGTTTTGTTACTGTTTAGTTGAAGGAAATTGTTAGAAAACCAGTGATTTAGCTCATTGAGACAGTCGGTGAGGATGGAGGGTGGGCGGGGTTAGGTTTTGATGACAGGTAGAGCTGTGTGTCATCAGCATAACAGTGGAAATGGACGCCGTATTTGCGGAAGATGTGACCTAGAGGAAGGAGGTAAATGATATATCACCCCCTTATAATAAACATTGAACTAGCCCGGCCCTTGGCTTGTAGCAAATTTGTTTTTTTGGCCTTCGGTGTATTTGACTTTGACACCCCTGCTCTAAATTGTCCCTAGGTGTGAGTGGTTGTTTGTGTCGTTTGTCTCTATGTGTCCCTGTGATGGACTGAATACCTGTCCAGGGTGTCCCCCGCCTCTCTCACAATGATAACTGGACATGGGCAGCAGTGACCCCCTGCAACCCCCCAAAAAAGGAAGAAGCGGATAAAGATAATGATATATTATAATAATAACCTTGTGTTAACCTGCATATGACAATAAAAAACATAACCTCTACATTAGAAGGGCCCACAGAGTTGAGATGTAAATTAAGAACTAACGCCTCACCACCATGCCACCAATCTGTGATTGATACCTAAATAGATAAGTGAAAACAAAAGAGAATTAATAATAATAATAATAATAATAATAATAATAATAATAATAATAATAATAATAATAATAATAATAATAATAATAATAATAAACAGCCCTGGCCATCGCGTTAAAACTTGACAGTCAATAAGTGCATCAGTTGTTGTTGTGGTTGTTTTAATTTTTCCTTTTTCACAATAAAAAAAACACACACACACACACACACACACACACACATGCACTCGCACATTTACGCACAGCACACACATGCACACCCACACCCTACAATCTTTGGGTTTTGTGTATGGAAAAGTAATTTATTCTATAGTGGACTGAAACAGAAGAAGCTCATTTGTAAAAAATAAATTAAAATGATCTTATTAGCATAATATATAGCATTAGCATCCTTTAGGTATTTTTAGATCAGCTGGAAGTTTTTCAGTGAGTTACTGAAACAACCTGATTATAAGGGCTTTTGGTTGTTCAGCCTGGAAGTAACATATTCAAAGAGCGGTCGAACAAAACGGCTTTTAGATGAAGACAAAGTGTAGCAAGTGATTGTGTTAGAACTTAGTGGCTCATGAGGGGAGGGAAGCTAATAAGCTAAATCTTAACATGTCAAACCTAATAAAACATCTTCAGACTCCTCACCCAAAGGAGCCCAATGAATTCACTTTAATAAGAAAAGCAAGACAACTGGGGCTGGAGCGCTCCACGAACAAGGAAGCACAGTTATGTAACAATTAAACTATAAATACAGCAAATATAGCAGATGAGCACAAACATCAAAATCCAGAAATGCCTTTGCTTCAAGGAAATGAGCGCAGTGTTTAGTTTTTGATATGTTTAAGTGAAGTCTTTTAAAAAACCTCATTCAGATACAATAGATGTTTTTTGGTTTGTTTTTGCAGTCACATATTTGTGTGCACCCATCAACCATGTGGTATAGTTTGTTTTTAATTTGTCACCAGGATCAGTGACAGTATTAAATGAGAGGTTTTATTAAAAGCAGAGCAGAACAGCTGATTTATGCTCAACACCTGACGACGTTGAACCCCGTCCTTCATGACTCGTCTGATGTTGGCTCATGACAGCTGGTGGGAGCCTGGATTCATCTCACTGGTTCTGGACACAGGATTTGGACATGCCTCCCTGCATCCTCTTTTTTTCCTAACAGTTGAAGACAGATCTTCTCACTATGGAAATGTGCCTGCAGGCTTTGATGGTTTATTCACGTCACCCTTTCAAAGGATGTGTCCTGTTCTTCCTCTTCCTCTTCGTGCCCCCTCTCCCCTCCATCTTCTTTCTAACTATCCACCCCCTCAACGCCCGCTCTGATCGATCCAGCCATGTCTCCCGGTCCCACATGTCATCTTTTTTTCCTTTGACACAGCTCTGCTCCCCCTGCTGCTTGGTATTCTGGACTGGGAATGCATGCACCATCTCAGATCCATCAGATCCGATAGTAATGCTGCACCACGGCTCTCAAAAATTGCAAGATGGGAATGTAAAAAACGGTGCGTTTGAGTAGCGTGTTGACGGGGTAACTGGTGTTCAGATCAACGACTTGACAAAATCCTTCCAGGACACACTGAGATGGCATGAGGAAAAAGCAACAAGGCAGGAAAACACTTTAATTTTTTTTTTAAATAAACGTATAATTTTTTCCCGTTTATAGTTTCCTACATTTCTCTATAATCAAACTACTTCAGCTGCTTTCACTATTTATCACTATTTACAGTGGTGGGCAACGCTAATCCAAAAATTAGTTCCGCTATTTCTAAAGCACTAATTAATTTATTTAGGTCCGCAATTTCAAAAGCACTAATGTCTTATGAAAATTAGGGGAAGCTAATTCTAATCCGCTAATTAAATTCAACAATTGGTAGCAGCAAGTTATGCAATATTTGCACTACACTGCCAACTAGCGGTGCATGAACTGTTATACAGTAAGTTGTTTGAGTTTCAGAGTATTTAGTTTGGTTCTCTTCAACAGGTTTCACAAGGACAAAATGTACCCATTCCAAAGTCTGTTAGCTAAACTGCTGACATATTTGGCTGTTTTTTTTTCTTCTTTTGTTACTTTTAGTACCACTAGATCGCATGTGTCAAACTCAAGGCCCGTGGGCCAAATCCGGCCTACCATAACCGTTTCTGTGGCTCTCTACACCCTAGAACTTCAAGATAACAGTTGTAAGCATGTTGCTCTCAGGTGATGGGTCCCCATCCCTACACTCCCTGGTCTCTCTGTTAATTGTCTTGCTTATCTCCTCCATTTTGTTGTCCAGGTGTTTGTGATTGTCATGCTGTGTGTTCATGTACCTGTATATAAAGTCAGGGATTTTTTAATTGATAAAGCTCTGTATATGTTGTATAACACAATCATTGTTCCACATTTAATCTATTGTATTGAGGTTTGGGGAAAAGCGTGCAAAACAATTACAAAGCCTGTTTTTATTTTACAAAAGAGAGCTGTAAGAGTAATCACCAGAAAACATTTCAGTCACCCATCAAACACCTTGTTTCTTCAGCTAAATTTATTGAAATTCCAGGAATTGGTAGAATATAGTATTTTATCAGTTATGTATAGGGCTCATAATAACACATTACCTTTAAATATCCAAAGAAATTTAGACAAAGTTATTACAATCTTAAAGGGACAGATATTCATCAAACCACAATTCAGAACCAGCTTAAAGGGACGGTCTACCTCAATTCAGGGAGTTGGATTGTGGAATGTTCTGGAGAGTGATGTTAAAAATGCAAAATCAATTCATTCATTCAACCTTTATTTATACAGGCTAGCCTCGTTGAGTCACGGGGACTCATTTACAAGAGGGACCTGTCTCACTCACACCAAACAACCATCCACTCTCACACTCACACCTAGGGTCAATTTAGAGTCACCAATCAGCCTAACAAGCATGTTTTTTGGTCTGTGGGAGGAAACCGGAGTACCCGGAGGAAACCCACGCATGCACGGGGAGAACATGCAAACTCCACCCAGAAAGGCCCCGGACCGGGATTTGAACCGGCAACCTTCTCGCTGAGAGGCAGCAGCTCTACCAGTTGTGCCACCGTGCTGCCCAATGTATACATTTAAGAAAAAGGTCGAAAAGGACTTGCTCAAAAACTATATATGATGTAGCTTAGTGTGTTTGTGTACAGTATTACAGTTAGATAAATTAGTAGATTTATTCATTTTGTGATGTAGTTTGAAGGTTATCATTGGTTGAACAAACTGTGAAATAAATAAGGGGCAGATATAATAAGATTTCATCTTCTTTCTGCTCCTTTCATTTTATCCTACTTGTATTCTTCTATCTGATGAAACTGTTTTGTATTGTTCTTTTAAAATGAATGAATAAACATCAAATCAAATCAAATCAACGGCCCAGTCAGAGTCCAGAACCTGAACCTGAAACCTTCAGAGAGCTGAGCAGAAACCTCAAAGAACTGAAGCAACAATGGAAAGAAGAGTGGGTCAGAACTCCTCCAGAACCAGGAGAGAGACTGATGAAGTCCTGCAGACTGATGAAGTCAGAGAACCACAGAGGGTTCTGCTGCTGAAGGAGGTTCTGTTGGGTCAGAGGCACAAGCTGAGGTTAAATTTTAATGATTTTAGAACTTGTTAAAGATCATCCATCCAGCCATCCAGCTAACTGTCTATCCATCCATCCATCCAGCCATCCAGCTAACTGTCTATCCATCCATCCATTCAGCTAAAAGTCTATTCATCCTTGTATCTGATGAAACTGTTTTGTATTGTTCTTTTAAAATGAATGAATGAACATCAAATCAAATCAAAAATAAGTCTGTATCTCTGTGTTCATCATTGTCCTGGCATTGTCTCCTGTTGCCTCTGTCTCCTGAGTTCCTTGTGATTCCCTGAGTATGTAAGTTTGCTGCCCTAAGGACGCCATTTTGAATAGTCCTAATGGTGAACTACTTTTTTAAATCCAGCAGATTTGACCATTTCGTGAAACTCTCAAGCTCAGAAAAACTTGTGCTATAACGTCAGCTATGAAATATATTTTTTCTCAGCAAAGAAATAATTGTTTTACCGTGTTTTGTTGTAAAATCCTGGCTTCTTTGGCCGTCGCGGACGCCATTTTGAAGAGTGCTAATGTGGCGAAATTCTATTTTTAAATCCAGACGCGTCGCGTAGGCCCTGAGAAACATCCATAAGTTCACCCTCCATGTTAAAAAGTCTTCGTCTGACTCTTCGAAAACAAGCAATAAGGCTCCAGAGTAACACACTGGCTGCTAACTGCTATAGAGAGAGCACACACCAAGAGACTGAGGGGGACGCTTTTTTGTGACGGACCACATCCGGCGCTGCTCGTAAATACGTTATTTCGTTTTTACTGATAGATAATTAGTTATTAGCGGTACTGCATTTTAAATAAAAATAGCATAAATCCGCTTATGAATTATAAAACTTAGTCAATCCGCTGTAAAGCTAACAGATTATTTAGCTACGCTACAAGCGGAATAGCGCAATAGCGCTACCTAGCGGTCGGAGGCCCACCACTGACTATTTATTAAAACTTTTGTCTTAATCAAGAATTACGTGTCATGACTTATAGTGTTTGCAACTTTTATGCATTTTGAATTGGCTTATTTTACACTGATTGTTTTTCTTGGCATATTTTGAGTTTGGAGCAACGATTTGTAGCCATTTATAACTACCATACTTGCTGCTGTACATGTCGCACCGCCGTATAAGTCACATCAGTCCAAATATGTCTAATGAAGTAGGAACAAAACATATATCACTTTGCTGTATATGTCACATTTGTTATGCGTCACTGCTGCCCACCCGGAAACGTGGGCTGGCTGCCACATGGTGGCTGCGGGAGCATGCACGGGAGAACTTTAACAAGAATTTAATATGATTAACACCTAAAAACAATTATTTGTTTGCTCAATATTGTAGCAAACGTGTGTCTCAGTTGAATTTTTCCTTAATAAAAGGACTTTACGGTCAAATCAGCTGCATTTCAAAAGCCGATTCGCAGCTCGCATGGGAGAACTCACTGTGCATTTCTTCAAAATTTACCAATATAACCACCTAAAAACAATTATTTGTTTGCTCGACATTATAGAAAAGGTGTGTCTCTGTTTAACTTTTCCGTAATAAATGCACTTTAATGGTCAAATCAGCTGCATTTCTCCTGGGCGTCGCGGCAAAATGCAGCTGATTTGACGCTTGTTCCTGGTGTTCCGGAGAGGAAGATGGCTTGGTATGGCAAGCCATGTGTCTCATTAATAGCTACTTTTACCTATTAATGAGACACTTAGATTGCCATACCAGTTGAGCGCCCTCTAGTGGCTGAAAATGGTAGTGTTCAATATTTTCCATGTCAGAATGAATGTAATTGATCTCAGCCAAAAATTGGGATATAAATTTGGGAAAAAACACAAATGAGTCGCTTCACTGTATAAGTCACAGGGCATGCTAACTTATGCAAAAAGCTGCAACTTGTACAGTGAGAAATATGGTAGTAGTTTTTCCATTCCATTTCGGACAGAGCAGACAGAGCACCTGTGACAGAGCACCTGTGACAGAGCACCTGTGACAGAGCACCTGTGACAGAGCACCTGTGACAGAGCACCTGTGAGCGGACGCGGGCGCACCTTGGCTGCCGCTGCTCCTCATACTTTTTGCTCCTTGAGCCTTTTTTGTTACTTTCTGCTATTTTTTCACCGAGCCTTGTTGGACATTTCTACCTTTCTACCTTTCTGGAACACAGAGTGCGACAGAGTGCGACAGGCGCAAGCCTGTGTACAGCACCTGTGCATAGCACCTGTGCGAGAGGACGCGGACATTTCTACCTTTCTACCTTTCTTTGAACCTTTCTACCTTTCTTTGAACCTTTCTACCTTTCTTGAACGCAGAGTGCGACAGGCGCGAGCCTGTGTACAGCACCTGTGTGAACGGACGCGGGCATTTTTACCTTTCTACCTTTCTGTGATTAAGTTTTAGAGCAACTGTCTTTTCTGACTGCGTTGTGGATCTGCAAACATTATAAGTTGCCGGTCAAAGCAGATGACCGCTTGTCCTGAGCCTGGTTCTGCTAGAGGTTTCTTCCTTCTAAAAGGGAGTTTTTCCTTTCCACTGATGCCATTGTGCTTGCTCAGGATGGGAGATCGTGGCGAAGCCAAGATTTGACTTGTTTGCTGGATTCATTAGATAGAAAACTTTACTAGTCTAACCGGAATTTTAATAGTAGGAGCTGCTAGCTCCCGCTAGCTTCAACACAAATTTAGCTTCGAGAACCACGTAGCTGCACTTATTGTTCGCTTACCTGCTGCCTCTCTCAACTTCCTGTTCCTCTGGACTGTTCTGGACTCTCTCCTGTACTCCTTCAAGGTAATGCTTGTTCGAGTTACATCTCTCTGCTTCTTGTATATCTTTTTCGGAGCCGTGGGCCTGCTGCTAGTGGCTAGCTCTGTGCTAGCCTCCACCGGCTTGTGGATGTTGACATACTCGGCTTCGCAGTTGATTGAACTGAACAACTGCTCCATTCCTCTTTCTTTCCACCATCAAACAACTGACTTCTGCGTAGACCTCGTTACATCCATAGAAGCTCTCGAAAGAAAACCGTTTATTCTCAAGCGAACTCGGATTCGATTAGTGCTGTCTGGGCTGAAAGACGTGTCGCACGCGTCGCACCTCGATGTCGTCATCAGAACGCTGCGTCTGTAGGCCCTTGTAGTCCTTGTAGTCCACTGCGCACGAAGTGGCGAGGAAAACGTGGAGGGGACTTCAGTCTGCTTAAACCAGTTCAAAAAGCTCCTATTCCAACTGGTATTAAATTAGAACTTTTCAATGTGCAGTCACTATCCAACAAGTCATGTTTAATTCATGATCACATTCTGGAGAAGGACTTGGACCTCATATGTCTTACAGAGACTTGGCATCAACCAGATGTGTTCAGTTCTCTGAATGAGGCATGTCCCTCTGGATACAGTTATCTGCAGAGAGCCCGCAGCACTGGCCGCGGTGGTGGTCTGGCGGTAATTTATCGCAGTAATTTAAAATTGTCTCATCTGTCTTCTCAGGACTTTTCTTCTTTTGAATGTCTGGCTTTCAGCTTCAAAGCCCCACTCCTGATGAATGTTATATTAATTTATAGACCTCCCAAACCGCATGTTTCATTTAACTCAGAGATGCATGACCTCCTCACTTTTTTCTGCACCTCCCCTGTGAAGACTATTTTTCTTGGCGACTTAAATATCCACGTGGACAATTCTTCTTCACCTCTGGCAACAGATTTTAAGTCTCTTCTGGACTCTCTTAATCTCACTCAACATGTTGACGCCCCTACGCACAGCAGGGGGCATACTCTGGATTTGGTGATTACAGACACTGTACTCATCAATAACTTATCTGTATATGACCTGGGTGTCTCAGACCACAGGGTCATCTCCCTGGAAGTGCCTTCATCTTCGCCTGCTTCAAACCCAAAACGACCCATCCAGTTCCGTGACCTTAAAAACATTTCCCCTGATGTTCTGTCTGCTGATCTTCACACCCTGACCGCTGTCAATCATCCTTCTGCAGATGACTCTGTGGATTACTACAACCAATCTCTTCGGGAGCTCCTGGACCTACACGCCCCCTTGAAGACAAGACTGGTGTCTTTCTCGCGTTCAGCCCCTTGGTACACTGATGAGCTGCGCAAGATGAAGGCAACTGGCCGTGCTATTGAGAGACGTGTAAAATCATCTGGTCTCTCTGTGCATAAGCAGGCATATAAAGAACATCAGAAAGCGTACGCCTATTCTCTTAAAGAAGCACGCTCCAAATATTATTCTAACATCATCAACACCTGCCCTGGAAACTCTAAACAGCTCTTCTCCACAATAACTCGTCTGCTTAATCCCATTAAACAAACTCTTGAGGACTCTGCTCAAAAATGCGACCTGTTTCTTTCGTCTTTTAAAACCAAAGTTGACACTATCAGATCTCAGCTCCACAACCTCCCTGTTCTCAGTGTGCCACCTACCCGTCTGCATTCTGGGACCCTAAACAGCTTTGACGAAGTTGTTCAGAGTGAGGTGGAGGCCATCATCAAGAAAATGAAGCCTTCATCCTGCGCCCTGGATCCTTTCCCCTCGTCTCTCATAAAAACCAATCACTCTGCAATAGGCCCACTAATCACTCAAATAATAAATCAGTCTCTACAATCTGGTCATGTTCCACTGCCTCTAAAAACTGCCATCATTAGGCCTCTTCTGAAAAAATCTAATTTGGATCCCGACATTTTTTCTAATTACCGCCCAATTTCACACCTCCCTTTTCTGTCTAAAGTGCTGGAAAAAGCTGTTGCTGCTCAGCTGCAGGATCACCTACAACAACACTCCCTGTATGAGAAGTTCCAGTCTGGATTCAGGGCAGCTCACAGTACAGAGACTGCATTGCTGAGGGTTACCAATGATGTCCTCTTGGCTGCTGACACTGGCTCTCCCTCCATCCTTGTCCTCCTTGACCTCACTGCAGCCTTCGACACTGTGGACCATAGTATCCTCCTCCACCGTCTTCATGTGGAGGTCGGTCTCTGCGACACCGTCCTGGACTGGTTCAAATCTTTCCTCTCCAATAGGCTGGAATGTGTTAGTCTTGGCAACGCCACGTCCCAGACAGTCTGTGTCTCCTGTGGTGTCCCTCAGGGGTCGGTTCTGGGGCCCCTGCTGTTTTCCCTTTACATGCTGCCTTTAGGTCAAATTATTAATCAGTTCAACATTTCTTTTCACTGTTATGCCGACGATACACAGCTTTACATCAGGACTGGAGCATCCTCATCTTCCACCTTGTCATCTCCATCTTCACTCACTGCCCTCTCTGCCTGCCTGGAGGCAATTAGGGCATGGATGAATCAGAACTTTCTTCAATTAAACTGCTCCAAGACTGAGGCCATACTGATTGGCACCCCTCACCAGGTACAAACATCTCCTATAACAACAGACTTTCCTTTTCTGGACAAGACATCCCCCTCTCCACCTCTGTTACTAATCTTGGAATAAAAATGGACTCCAATCTTACATTTGAAAATCACATTAAGCTTCTGTTTAAAACTTGCTTCTTCCATCTTCGAAACATCTCCAGACTTCGCCCATCCCTAACTTTTTCCGATGCTGAGAAGCTCGTCCATGCTTTTGTCTCCTCCAGGCTCGACTACTGCAACTCCCTGTTTGTTGGAATCCCTGGCAAAAACCTTCAGAAACTTCAATATATTCAAAACAGTGCAGCAAGGATCTTGTTGAGAGTTCGTAAATTTGAACATATTACGCCCATTCTCCATAACCTTCATTGGCTTCCTGTCGCCTACAGAATTCAGTACAAAACTGCTCTCATTACACATCAATGCTTACATGGAGCTTCACCAGATTATCTGAAGGATATTCTTATTCCATACTCATCCACCCGGTCGCTGCGGTCACAGAACAGTAATCTCCTTCACATTCCGAGAACCAAATTAAGGACCATGGGAGACCGGGCTTTCAGTGTGGCTGCCCCCCGCCTGTGGAACTCTCTTCCTGACTGTCTGAGGGTCCCACAGTCTGTGGTTGACTTTAAGAGCGGCTTGAAGACCTTTCTTTTCAACCGAGCATACTCTACCTCCTCATGATTCTACTTTTGATCTTAGTTGATACTGTTATTGATTTTACTTGTTTTATTACTTGTTTTATTGACATTTAATTTCTGTTGCACCTTGTAGCACTTTGAGATTTTCATTAATGAAAAGTGCGTTATAAATTGAATTCATTATTATTATTATTATTATTATTATTATTATTATTATTATTATTATTATTATTATTATTATTATTATTATTATTATTATTATTATTATTATTATTTCTAACAGCAGTATCCAGCTTCTCATGTACATATTCTTCTATTAATTCACTCATTTTACGCTCTTCAACAAGCTTATTGTGTCTTTCTTTACATTTGGAAACAGCACAGAAGCAAGTAGCAATCATATTGATGTTTTGTCTTTATTCGTGTTTTACTCCCCTTCCGCTGCTTTCCCTCTTCTCAAAAGCCTCTCAGTCCTCGGTGTGATCTCCCCCATGGCTTCCCTCTACAGCAGTGCGTTGCCGTGGTAATTACCAGTTGTCTTAAACAGACAGATGGAATAAGGGAGATTGACGGGCAATTTTCCCAGTGTCTCTTTCCCCCATGTATGTGCATGCAGCTCCTTTTTTGCATGTGTGCTCCGAGTGCATGCTTCCCTACTTCTTCCCGTTTCTCTCCCCCTCTCATGTACTTTGCTGCGACTTTGTATACGGGCACAGCTGATGTGTGTGTGTGTGTGTGTGTGAAAGGCAGACATGAGGAATTACCTGACAGGATGTGTTAGTTGAGGATGGGAGTGCGACAGTCTCATCTCCTGCTTCGGTGTTGGCCATTTTAGT
>JBBPBX010088264.1:0-14530 GCA_038048925.1 Garcialebias charrua
CTGAAGACCCCTCTGGCCACATTTTGTGACTTTCACCAGTGGCCTGTATGCTGGCTTTAGCATAACACAGATATGGTCAGAAGCACCAATGTGGGGGAGGGGGATGGCTCTGTAGGAATTTTTCATGGTGGTGTAAACCTGGTCCAGGGTGTTGTTTCCTCTTGTTGCAAAGTTTATGTTTCTGTATGTTTTTGGAAGAACACTCTTTAAATCTGCTTGGTTGAAATCACCAGCCGTGATGAGAAAAGCATCAGGATGGGCTGTTTGTTGCTCACTGATGTGCACATATAGTTCATTTAGTGCCTCACCTCTATCTTTGCTGTTGGAGCTTGGAGGGATATATACAGCAACAATCATAACAGCTGTAAACTCCCTCGGTATGTAGAACGGTCTGCATTTAATAGTCATAAACTCCACAAAAGGTGAGCAGTGTTTGTAGACCACAGCAGCATCACGACACCATGCGTTGTTGATGTAAACACAGAGCCCGCCTCCGCGAGTCTTACCTCCCTTGATGAAAGCTCGGTCCGCTCTGTAGCATGTTAGCTGCTCCAACTGAATAGCGTGGTCCAGAACGTTGTTGTTAAGCCACGTTTCCGTGAACACAAACACACAACAGTCTCTCACAGTCTTTTGTGTCGTTCGTAGCAGGCGTATATAATCCAATTTGTTGTCCAGGGAGCGCACGTTAGCCAGAACCATGGATGGAATAGCTGGCCTGTGTGGGCTAGCTGCTAGCCTCGCTCTGATACCTCCACGTTTGCCCCGCTTCTGTTTCCTGTCACGCCGCTTGTGGCGTTTCCACGGCGGGCGTGATGAAGGGAGGCTCGGTGCTGGCTTCCAGAGCAGGCCGCAGGCACGTAGCTGCTCCTCGAGCTCGCTGCTTATTTCCAGATGAGCGGTTTTTCCGACATCAAGCAGGAACTCACGGCTATACTTGCATTCTTGAACACGTAGACAAGACGAAGACGAAGACGTGCCGGCACATTGCGGCATACAGGACAAGACAGACGAAAGCACCGTGTTGTTGGGAGAGAGAGAAGCCGCGGCGTTTGCACGCGCCGCCATCTTGTATATAATAACAATAGAAATATTAAACGAAAATGCTAAAAACATATCCATAAGTTGTGTATATCGATCACCAGGATCAAATATAGAAATATTCACAGATAAAATCATACAACTATTGGAAAAGAGTTTAAATAAAAAAGTTTTCTTGTGTGGAGACTTTAATATTGACCTGGGAAATAAAACAGATTCAAATAACATCAGCACATTTCTAAATTCAATGTATAGTTTAAATCTTTATCCGTTAATATCAAAACCAACAAGAATTACAACTCATAGTGCTACGATAATTGACAACATTTTCACAAATATAACAAATGGGGATGTGACAGGTGGTATCTTAACAACTGATTTAAGTGATCATTTACCAGTTTTCACTATCTACAGAAATGATCAAAACATTACAAAAGAAGTTACAATTAAGAAAAAAATAATAAACACATCAAAAAAAGCTATGGATCAATTAAAAGATGATTTACAGAAGCAAAACTGGAAGGACGTGTATATTGATGATGTTAACAGATCATATGATGAATTTATGAATATTTTAGAAGCTCTGTATGAAAAGAATTGTGTGCAAAGAAATCGTAGAAAAAGAAATATTGTCGACCAACCTTGGATGACTAAAGGGTTGAGAAATGCTTGTAAAAAAAATTACTTGTATTCATGTTTCTTAAAAACGAGAACACAACAAGCTGAAGAAAAATATAAAAAATATAAAAATAAATTGGTAATGATTATAAGAAAATGCAAGAAAGAATACTATAGTGATTTATTAAACAAGAGTAATGGTGACACTAAAACAACATGGCGAGTTATAAATGATGTTCTAAAAAGTCATAAAGCGAAAACGAACATTGCAAAATATTTTGTGAAAGATGACAAAGAAATACATGATGAGAATGATATCGTAAATGAATTTAATCAATATTTTGTAAATATTGGATCAAGCCTTGCAGCTAAAATACCAAAAGTAGATAATAATGTGTGTCATTCAATTAAAAGTTGCACCAACAGTATTTTTCTTAATGGAACTAACAAAGAGGAAATTATGAAAATGGTAAAAAATCTCTCAGACAAGAGATCAAAAGACTGGGTGGACATGGATATGATGTTCGTAAAAGAAATAATGAGTTATGTTATTGAACCGTTTACATATATATGCAATTTATCTTTTTCAACAGGAATATTTCCAGATAACATGAAAGTAGCAAAGGTAATTCCTCTTTTTAAAAATGGTGATAAATGTGTATTCAATAATTATAGGCCAATATCCTTGTTACCACAGTTCTCAAAAATTCTAGAAAAACTATTTGTGACCAGATTGGATCAATTTATTGATAAACAAAATATTTTAAGTAGCAGTCAGTATGGGTTTAGAGGAAAAAACTCTACATCAATGGCTCTCATGGATTTAATGGAACAAATAACTAATGCTGTCGATCATAAACAGTACTGTGTTAGTGTTTTTGTTGATCTAAAAAAAGCATTTGATACCATTGACCACACCATTCTCCTTGAAAAACTAAATAAATATGGTATTAGAGGACCAGCATTACAGTGGGTATCTAGCTATTTGAAAGATAGAAAACAGTTTGTGCAAATAAATGATGTTAAATCTGACCTCCATATCACTTGTGGAGTCCCTCAGGGCTCTGTGCTTGGACCAAAGTTATTTATTTTATATGTGAATGACTTGGTAAATGTGTCAGGACTTCTTAAATGTGTTCTTTTTGCCGATGATACCACATTTTTCTGTTCGGGTAAAGACATAAAACAGATTTTGGATATGATGAAAACAGAATTTATAAAAATACAAACTTGGTTTAAATTAAACAAATTATCTTTGAATTTAGATAAAACTAATTACATGATATTCAGTAACAAAAAGAGAATTGTTGACGATCCATTTGAAATTGAAGATGTTGTGATCTGTAAAGTGAGTGAAGTGAAGTTTCTGGGTGTTATCATTGATGACAAACTGACATGGAAACATCATGTAAATTCCATTAAAACAAAAATAGCTAGATCAATTGCAGTACTGTATAAAGTCAGGGATTTTTTAATTGATAAAGCTCTGTATATGTTGTATAACACAATCATTGTTCCACATTTAATCTATTGTATTGAGGTTTGGGGAAAAGCGTGCAAAACAATTACAAAGCCTGTTTTTATTTTACAAAAGAGAGCTGTAAGAGTAATCACCAGAAAACATTTCAGTCACCCATCAAACACCTTGTTTCTTCAGCTAAATATTGAAATTCCAGGAATTGGTAGAATATAGTATTTTCAGAGCTGGGCACCGCTAATTAAAAAATTAGTTCCACAATTTCTAAAACGCTTATTAATATTTTTAGGTCCACAATTTCAAAAGCACAAATGTCTTATGAAAATTAGGGGAAGCTAATCTAATCCGCTATTTATATATTTCTATATTATATATATATATATATATATATATATATATATATATATATATATATATTTATATATAGCCGGCAGCGTTATCAATATTTGCACTACACTGCCAACTGAAAAGTAACAAAAATGATCCTAAAAGGATGAAATTACAAAAATCAAAGGATTTATTTAATACTTTACGTACATATATTCTATTCGGCCACGAAATTAACAAAAAATAGAATGATCTTTTAATCCCTAAAACCACGTTTAAATCTCAAATACACGGGTGTGTCGCCACCGCATTTATACATAAAAGTAACCCAAATACATGAAACTAACGACTCGCCGTCGAATGGTCGACACAAAACACACAATAAAATCATCCGGCCACGTTAATTTGGCTTGAAACAGCGGGGTTCTCTACGGATTTATCCATTAGTAACCCAGCACTACCAACAGGCAGACACAGAGTTAGCGTCTATAGGTAGTCAACAGATTTAATGAAAAGTAACTAAAATACATAAAAATAACGACTCACCGTCAAATGGTCGACACAAAACACTCAATAAAATCCTCCGGCCGCGTTAATTTGGCTTGAAACAGCGGGGTTCTCTACGGATTTATCCAAGTACCCAGCACAAACAGTAGCCACAGAACTAGCCCTCGAGTTCACGTCTGACCCGGAAGATGTCAAGATGGAATAGTCCATTTTTAGTAGGGGGATAAAGAAATCGACCGTTTTTTTAATTGCGTATTTAATGATCGTTTTCATCGTAACTATAATTATTTTTATGTTAAATGTACATTAACAAGCAGGATCAATGTTAGTGATGTAGGTGACTGCACGGGGCGAGGCGGGGCCGGGGCCACTGCTGAAATGGGACCCCCAGGCATTTACCTACATGGTAGATCCGAGTCTGTTCTCAGCTCTGCCCCCCTCACCCTCACACCCTTTCCTCCTCTCTGCTGTTTACGGTGGGGAAAAAGGTAAAACAAGCAGCATAAGAGCTTGTAAATAAGTTTATTGGTTTTTACTGATAGATAATTAGTTATTAGCGGTACTGCATTTTAAATAAAAATAGCACAAATCCGCTTATGAATTATAAAAGTTAGTCAATTCACAAAAACGCTGACAAAAAGTTTAGGTCCACTGTAAGCGGATTAGCGCTTTAGCGCTACCTAGCGTTCATTTGCCCACCACTGAGTATTTTATCAGTTATGTATAGGGCTCATAATAACACATTACCTTTAAATATCCAAAGACATTTTATAAAAAGACAAAGTTATTACAATCTCAAAGGGACAGAGATATTCATCAAACCACAATTCAGAACCAGCTTAAAGGGACGGTCTACCTCAATTCAGGGAGTTCGATTGTGGAATGCTCTGGAGAGTGATGTTAAAAATGCAAAATCAATGTATACATTTAAGAAAAAGGTCAAAAAGGACTTGCTCAAAAACTATATATGATGTAACTTAGTGTGTTTGTGTAAATAGAATTATTCATTTTGTGATGTAGTTTGTGTATTACAGTTAGAAAAATTAAGTAGAACTATTCATTTTCTGATGTAGTTTGTGTATTACAGTTAGAATGATGTAGTTTGTGTATTACAGTTAGAAAAATTAAGTAGAATTATTCATTTTGTGATGTAGTTTGTGTATTACAGTTAGATAAATTAAGTAGAATTATTCATTTTGTGATGTAGTTTGTGTATTACAGTTAGTAAAATTAAGTAGAACTATTCATTTTGTGATGTAGTTTGTATATTACAGTTAGAAAAATTAAGTAGAATTATTCATTTTGTGATGTAGTTTGAAGGTTATCATTGGTTGAACAAACTGTGAAATAAGGGGCAGATATAATAAGATTTCATCTTCTTTCTGCTCCCTTCATTTTATCCTACACTGAAAAAAGAAATACTGCATATTACTTAATTTTATTTGTGTAACGTTTTTACACTTAAAAATATTAAGTTAATTTGAATGCCCTGAAATTGGTTATAATAACACACAGTAATAAGTAAATGTATATGATATTTTCAATTATGTTTGAATGAACTGTTTAAGCAGAAATACTGAAATAAATTGAGTAAATGCAACTAAAAATATAATGTGAACTAAATTAAAAACCTGAGTAGAAACTAATAAAGAAAATAAGTAAATATAATTGAAAACATCTGTAAGATATAACTGCTAATTTTTAAATGACTTACTTAAAAAAATGTGTTGTAACTTTTTTTTTAAACTTTATTAACTAAAAATATAACGTGAACCAAATTAAAAACCTGAGTAGAGACTATTAAAGAAAATAAGTAAATATAATTGAAAACATCTGTAAGATATAACTGCTAATTTTTCAATGACTTACTTAAAAAAATGTGTTGTAACTTTTTTTTAAACGTTATTAACTACATTTGACAAAATTCAGTAGAAAAAAAAGCCCAATATCTCACAGAACATGAACACTTTTATTTTAAACAGTCTTCCTGCATAAAATCACATTTCTTTCTAAAATCTATAACTACCACAAGTTTTACTTCCTGATGTATATTGCACAAAACCAAAAAGTGCTCTTTTAGGGCTTTTTGTCCCCAACCCTACTACAAAACACATTACAACAGGGTTACTCAAGTGTTCTTTAAATCTGTTTTGACATCTGAACTATTACCAACTGTCTGTAGTACTCTGGTAGACACAATTTAGAACATTTGAAGTTGCACTAAACTAAAATGCTTCTTACCAAATCACCCAATAAATAAAAATAAATAAATAAAAAAACACTACATTTATGTAGTTTGCATATTAATACCAGGCATTAACTTCTTCACACTAAACCCATTTGTGGCTAGTAAAAATAAAAAATAAAAAAATCAGAAGATGCAGTATGAAAACCTCTGCAGCATGTATGAAATCACATTTAGGTATTAAAACATACTGTCTAAATTCTATGTTTTCTTAAACCACTGGAATTTCTAAAAATACAAGAACAACTTTCTCCTTAGAAAGTAGAACATTCAAATAACTGTGTTAACTGTCTTTAAACTCTGAATTCAAAATTGAATGCCTCATACCACACATAAATGATCTAGTAAACAACAAAATGCATATCAATGCAAAATATATAAGTGCAATTAGAACATTAGATCACACAAATGCATTTTTAGGCTTCCGTGTAGACTATTAGGCTGTATCTATTTACACTACACGCAAAATATGTAAGTGCACTTAGAACATCAGATCACACAATCAGTTAAGAAACACTTTGAAATTATTTGGTCAAATGAACCCATAGATTGTCCATGCTTCCAGAAGAGCCTCATTCATTACTGAGGGTACATTCGGTCTCATCCATGTTCATCAACATAACAGTCACCTAGGTCATTAAAATGTTTTTCAGTCTTTGCACCTTTGTTGAAAGCTTTGCAGGATCCACTTCAACAAGTATCTTTTGAAATACTTCAAACGTGAATCTTAGAGTTTTGGGGTATTTCAAGTCCAATGCATAAGTTAGTCCAAGCAAGTAGCAGCAGGCTCTGCTGAGATCCCCAAGGTGGTCAAGTACAATGGCACCCTCAATGACTATTCCCACATTCCCAACTTGTCCACTTTCATCACGCACAAGAAACAGAGCCATCGTCTCTGCTGCCAGCTCTTCTTCAACATTGATGGCTCTATGGCTTGAACTGTCGAAATTCTGTAGACACAGTAAAGAGATATGTTATTAACTTTACATGTAATGAAAATTTCTGTGCAAATTTCCATACATCCATTGATATTTCACCTACAATGAATTACAGTAAATTAAGTGTACTTATACATGCAATATGCATAAAGTCTGGTTCCAAATATAAACAATTTTGCTCATTAAAATCCCCAAATGACCCGTTTTAAATTGGTAGAGTAATACAGTATATTATATAGCTGATATTTATGATGAACTAAAAACTGTTTCCTTCAGAGAGACAACACTGAGGGGTTTTGAAAAAAAAAAAAATCTAAACTTACAAAGAGACACACCTTTGCTACACTTTTGAGTAAAGAAATATACTTCTTTTGGTGTTAATATCAGGGATGCGAGTTATCGATTAATGAATTAATCTAAACTTGATTGATCTTATCAATTGAATAATGGTTAATTAAAAAGTAACCATTTTCTTAAAAACCCATTTTCTCTTGAACTAAGTGTTTTTCCATAATATGAAATAATATTTTAATAATAAATTTTTAAAAAGCACATCAATATATTTTAACTATTTATTTACCCAGCTGTATTAAATAGTAACTGAATAAACAAATAATTGTAGACTTCTCACACATCAATAAACTGAACTTTTTTATATAAAATATAACAAAACAGAAATCTATTAGGCTGTTAATGGGGGGGGGGGGGACAGATGAAAAGAATATGATTTTTATTCAGATGTAAAACTATTAATTTATTATTATAATTAAAATGTATTACCTCAGCCAAGGAGGTTATGTTTTCAGTCACGTCTGTCTGTCTGTGTGGGCAAAATTACTGAAAAACTTATGGACGTATTTTAATGAAATTTTTACCACAGGTGGGTATTGGCCAAAGAACCACATTATTAAATGTTGGTGATGATCTGGATCACGATCCGGATCCAGGAATTTTTTGAAGGATTCTTCACTACTGCAGGATAGGGGAAATTGGCCATGGTGGAGGTTTGCGCTCTCCAAGTGCTTCTTAGCCTGGCCCTCGCCTTCCTGCACAGCTCCGCTCAATTCTCATTTCCCTTCACTGCTCAGTCTGGGACTTCTCCCATAGACAACGATTTCTCCGGCCGATTTTTGGCCGGACCAATCAGAGAACAGAAGGGGCGGAGTTTTTGGCCCCTAACCCATGCCCCCACCTGTCCCTGTGCAGCCAGCGAGCAGTCGCATGTTCTCATTCAAAGCGATGCAAAGCGATGCAGGACTGTTTTATATGTGATATAAATGTATTAATTTCCCCTTCTTAATCCCTTATCTGGAGTTTTCTTTTGTTTTTTTTGGCCAAAAGTCAAGTGATCGCTCCCTTCTCCCTCCTCCTCCTCCTCCTCTCTCTCCGCTACAAGGAAATGGCTGAGGTTGTCACGAGAGAATTAAACTCGGGTTTTACGTTGCTGCCCGAGTCCCTGCAGATTTTCTGGTCTTCTGGTGAGCTGGACCAGCGATCCATGGTTTTATTTTATTTTTTAAAAACGTTTTATTAACATATAAACACAGAATATGTAGGCAGCGAGAGAAAAGCTGCAGGAGGCGGAGCTGAAGTCAAGTTCAGCAGACACGGGGGAGACCACGGGGGAGCAGCCATATATGGCTCTGAGGGGAGGGAGCAGAATGCTTTTCCCTGTTCCTCAGCAGAGGCCAACGCCTCCAGGAGAAATCGTTTTCAATGGGAGGAATGCCAGACCCTAGTCCGAAGCAAAGTGAAGGACAAGGGTCTGGTTTTAACCAGGCTAAGTGCTTCTAGTTTACATTTATATTTTATAATTTTTCTTTCTTTCAGATTCTTAACATTATGTTGAGATTCTTAACATAGGTCCAGAGAAATGTTTGTGGAATATTTGGCTGGGCAAGTCTGATTTTATTTGTTTATTTTACCCTGGAGTTAAGCCAGAAATCCAGCGCAGTGCTGGAACACTATCAGCCAAGCACATGGTTTTGAACCATACAGTAATTTTGTTTTGACAAGTGGGTCTGTGTTTATTGTAGCTAAATGTAGACAGGTAATTTACAGGTTTCATTGCACTCACCTCCAACTCGTTGATCAAGGCACCCACGTCTTCTCCCAGGTGATCAATGAGACATCGAATGACAACTTCTCTGGTTTTCTCAATAGGAATTCCACTCTGTTCAATAAAGTAAATTTATTGTAACTACTGACAAAATAGTAAATAATACTGAGATACACTTGTGGAATAAAAATAACGGCTACATAAGGTATAAGAACTTGTGGTGAGTGCGAGTAAAGAGGAGTTCTTTATGAGAAGAGAAATTGGTCTAGACAAGAAAAGATTGGTGACAAGTCAGGTGGGGGCATTTCAAAACAAAGAAAAATAAATAAATACCTGGAGTAAAAGGTTCATTTCTGTGCGATGTCTCTCTCCAGCAGCACCTTTCTTGGCTTGGAAGATGGCAAGGAGTTTAGGGGTGTAGTGGTCCAACATGGACATGAATTTCGACTCAAGATTTACAGTGGTGATCCGATGGAATTCGGCTTTGACCTGGGAAAAAAGGATACAGCTTAATTTGTGGCATTAAGCTGTATTGCACAAATTTTTGAATCTCACCTGTGACACATCAAACAAGGCAGGCCACTTTTCCTCGATTTCTCTGACGCTCAGCTGAAGAGTGACAACATCCTGTCTTCTGTGAGCAAATGTGTTGGACATCAGCTGATTGATGGTGGTCCTCTCTTTTTTCTGTATTTCAGACAGAATTTGGATCCGCTGTTGCTCTTGGTGTTCTTCATTTTCCCCTGACGGATAATGTGGGAGATACTTAGTTAGTTTGGGCAGCACGGTGGCACAACTGGTAGAGCTGCTGCCTCTCAGCGAGAAGGTTGCCGGTTCAAATCCCAGTCCAGGGCCTTTCTGGGTGGAGTTTGCATGTTCTCCCCGTGCATGCGTGGGTTTCCTCCGGGTACTCCGGTTTCCTCCCACAGACCAAAAAACATGCTTGTTAGGCTGATTGGTGACTCTAAATTGACCCTAGGTGTGAGTGTGAGAGTGGATGGTTGTTTGGTGTGAGTGAGACAGGTCCCTCTTGTAAATGAGTCCCCGTGACTCAACGAGGCTAGCCTGTATAAATAAAGGTTGAATGAATACTTCACTTCCCCTTTCCTTGCTTTTTTAACATTTTGGGCTGGTTTCCTCTCAAATGGACACTTGTTGTTGAGAGAATTGCATGTAACTTCAGGAAATCCAAGATTTCTTAGTTTGCACCTGTAATTTCCCATTTTGTATTTTAAACTGTACATCCATCCTATCCATCCATTGTGACTCCCAGGTTCTGTTAAACATGGGTGTTTTTTAACTAAAGCTTCTGCAACCTGTCCAACCTGGAGGCCTGTGGGATAGGCAGTGTAACTGTACATGTAATCTACCAGCTTTTCCATTATTGCAGATCTGGGTCATAAAATGTTGATGACCCAAATGTCTATGTTTAAGTCGATAATGTTTAAGAAGTCCCCTGTTTGATGATGCTGCAAATGCGCAGAGTTTACATTGCCATTCCATACATTGTTACTTTTCTCCTTCTGTAACCTAAAGGCAAAATTTAGAAGAGTACAACAAAACTTCATTAGCAAAAAAATATATATATTCTGTTTTAATATTAACTATAAACAACTCACCTCTCTTTTCTTGATCAGATGTTTAACAAGCTGAAAAGCATATTAGGAAAATATATTAATAGCATGATTAAACTCTTCGTCACTATGTATTACACAGTCTCTATAAACCCCCCACATTCAGCATAAAAATGATATTGAAGGGACTTAAAACTATAAACCAGTTTGTAAAATTGTGTCAAGGTGCTTCTTCCACTCTTCTCTCATTACGTCCATGTAGGGGTGTAACGATACATAAAACTCTCGAGACGAGACAAATTACAGAGTTTGCGAGAACGAGACGAGATTTTGCCGAGGTCCAAACGGAGGCTCAGAGGAGAGACAGAGCTTTTTCTGTTGCTGCTCCAAAACTGTGGAAGGATCTCCCTCTTCCCATCAGACAAGCTCCTTCACTGTCCAGTTTTAAAACTCTTTTAAAAACACATTTTTACTCACTGGCTTTTAGCACAGACTGAATTTGTTCTGCACTGTTTTTATTGATCTTAATGTTTTAACAACTGTTTTATTTTCGTGTTTAAATGTTCTTGATTTTATGTACAGCACTTTGTTGCAGCTGTGGTTGTTTTAAAGGGCTCTATAAATAACATATTATTATTATTTAATATTAGTTCAAGAAAACTTCTAAGATCGGTTTTATGCCGCAAAAAGGCTTTTATTATGTTTTAACATGTATTACAAACTCAACTGTTGTCTTCATTTTACTGATTGAATCTCCTTAGACCTTAGAACGTTCAACTTTGTTTAAAAAATAATATTAACTAATGCGTGCGCTAAATTTCCGCATCAGCACTTATCTGCAGCCGTCACCAGTGTTGCCAGATTGGGCGGTTCACCGCGATTTTCCTACTGACTTTAGCAGGTAAAGAGTGCTTTGGGTGGGTGGGACTCTATCTGGCAACACCAGTCACACCGGTGTTTACACAAGTGTGTCTTTACATTCGGGGCAGCGTCGCAGCGCCGGGACCCTCCATCAGTAGTTGGGGCGTCTTCTATAGCAACTTCATCCGGCGAAGCCATGCTGTCCGTGACGCTGACTTGCTAGGGGCTCTGCTAGCGCTAGCATTAGCGTCTCGCGAGACAACGTTACCTCTCAACGAGAGATATCGCGGGAGTTTAATATCGCGAGATCTCGATCTCGTTACACACAGCGTGCCTATACGTCCATGTGCTCGGTATTTAGTGTGAGCACGAAAATGCATATTCATAAGTTATGAAACTAAATAGCTGCAATAAAAACACTTACCAGCAGGAGAAACACAGAACATTATTAAAGCAGCTTTTGACTATGCTAACAGCCGAGCTAATGTCGATGACGACAGACTTTCTCACGGTTCCTTGTGATATAACTAATATTTCATGCTCATGTCTGGCTTCTCTAAGTGAAAAAGGTTATGAGACATTATAAAATTGTTTAAAATAACTTACCTTAAGTCAAGTTAAAACTTGTAGCTGAAGACCCCACGCTGCAGCCTCAAGGTCTGCCTGCCGAGTCCGACTGAGAGAAACTTCTAGTCGGTCCGATGTCACGTGATCCGTTGTTTACTTGATTTTTTTAAGCTTTAAGTTATGTCTCAAATAAAATTAAGTTGATCTCTTAAAAAAAACTTATTAAAACTACTTTATTTTCGTAATGAATTCTAAAATAAAATAGTTTAAAAATACCAAATTTAGTACTAATATATAAACAATTTTATTTGTCAGTAAAATCTTCATTTATTTTAAATACTTTAACTTAATACAAGTACTTATATTTCACACAAATATTTCACATTAATTTCCACTAATTTATATTGATGTAATCAAATCAAATATTCATCATCAAGACATTCAACATTTTTATTAAGCATCCACACCTAGATATTTCTGTCATATTTACAGGGTCCTTGAAATATTTTTCAGAGTGTACTTGTATTCTTGTATCTGATGATACTGTCTTGTATTGTTCTTTTAAAATGAATGAATAAACATCAAATCAAATCAAACTAATTATCTATCAGTAAAAACGAAAAAACTTATTTACGGGCTCTTAAATCAACCGGACGACTGCTCACGGACCATATCCGTTCAGCGCCGGATGTGGTCCGTGAAAAAAGCGGTCCCCGCTAGAGAGAGCGTGTATAGCAGTTAGCAGCCAGTGTGTTACTCTGCAGCCTTATTGCTTGTTTTCGAAGAGTCAGACGAAGAGTTTTTAACATGGAGGGTGAACTTATGGCCTACGCGACGCGTCAGCGCCTCTTTTGCCCTGCCCAAAATGACGTCTGCCTTTGGGTCTGACTCAGGGTCTCCTTTGGAGGGCGAAGTTAATGTAAACAGATTTTTGAAGGGCGTGGCCTTCAGAGCTCATTATCATAAACAGCCTGTTCAGAACAGAAGTCAGAAAAGGCACAACTAGAAAGAGGATATTTTATTATCTAAGAATTATTTTGTGCATTAAATTGAATGAACATGGTCTGGATAGCCTACAGACATACCATAAAAATTTATAAAACCAATATTTGGTCCCCTTTAAATCTTGTCATGTGCCATTTTTAATAAAGGACAAATATCCTTATCTGTATCAATCATAAAATTTGTCAGTGACTAAGTTAAAACACCCATTTTTTAAGAGGATCAAGTAAAATTTGTTGCCACAAATTACACCAAAGCTTTTCAAATCACACTTTAGATTACTAGTGACCAATTAGCAGTACCGGTATGTTGTTGTTGTTACACATGAAATTCTGTAGCCCCAGTTGAAAGTAATGTAGGCCATTTTTTGTGTTTGATATGCATAGATTAAAAGATGTGTCTCAAGTGTCAGTCAGAGAACAGATTTTGTCTTTGAACCAATAATTAACTGCAACCACCAATCTTTTGGAGTTAAAGCTGCACTATGTAGTTTTTGAACACGCTGGAACATAGAAAAATTTTGAACAGAGACATGTTTCTGGTCCCTCCTCACTAAGAGCCAGATATGGCTCTGCTCCACCTTGCTCGCGCTGCAGCCTGGAATGGTCCGCCTCCACTACATGTCCTGTCTCAGCCGCTGCAAAGTTCTATGGTTATATGTTAATAAAACGTTCTAAAAATAAAATAAAAACATGGAGCACTGGTCCAGCACACCAGAACACCCTGAAATCTGCAGAGCTTCACGCAGCCACGTTAAACCCCAGTTTAATTTGCTCGTGACAAATTGATCTTTTTCCTCATTTCTCTCAGTGGAGGAGAAAGCGATCACTTGACTTTTGGCAAAAAAACAAAAGAAAAGTCCAGAACAGGGATGAAGAAGGGGAATTTAATACATTTGTGTCACATACAAAACAGTTTTGCATCGCTTTGCAATATTTTGAATGAGAACAAAGCTGATGAGAACAAACAGAGGCTTGTTTTGGTGGAGATTCTGCAGAAAGCCAAGCAGAGTGTTGGAAGCCAGTTGAGGTTAGTTTTGAGACAAGAGGAATCTTGTTGGAGTGACTTGAACGCTGAATTAAGAGTTTAGGTATTAATGTTTTTCTGACTAAATGTTTATCAATTTTTTAATGCTAAGAGTTAGTCAAGTCAAAGTCAATTTTAATGCTTTAATATCACTTTATTAAGTTTAGTGTCAAGATCTATTCATTAAACTGGCCTTGAAGAGGGGGGTTTGTGAAATTTTGCTTCAAAGGCCTGGAATTTCTTTGAGGGATAAGGGCCTGTCCTTCTCGGAAAAGCCAAAAGGTCTTT
>JBBPBX010088266.1:0-14529 GCA_038048925.1 Garcialebias charrua
TTGCGCAATGTTTGTTCACTCAACGGGGGATAAAAGACGTAAGACAGAAGTATAAACCAGGCTTAAGTCCTGCAGTGAGGAAGTCACGAGCGAATTAAAACATGTCCAACGTTGCTTCGTGAACCTCTGCTGGTGTCTGCTGGATTTTGTGTTGTAGGACTAGCGCTCCATGTTTTTATTTTATTTTATTAGAAGGTTTTATTTCCATAAACACAGAATATTGCAGTGGTTCTGAGCAGAGAGCAGCAGGGGGCGGAGCAGATCCCAAGTTCAGCAGAGCTCGGACTGTGCCATATATGGCTCTGAGGGGAGGGAGCAGAATGCTTTTCTGCGCTGAAAATATTTCTAAGTCCCAGAGTGTTCAAATATCGCAGACCCTAGCTTTAAGGAGGGAGATGTAATGAATGGTATTAAGTGTACTGTCCCTTTAAGAGTGCATGCGCAAAGCATGCTGGGTACTGCTGTTAGGGGCTTTCCCGAGCGGGGAACAGGCAGTCTTTGTTCAGGCTTGGTTCAATAAAGTACGCGGTGTGAAGACAACCGGCATCCTCTTCGTCATCTATTTTTATGTACCACAAAGTACATTACAGGCGGCGCTATTGAAAACTGCAGGGTGTAAACTTTGCAAATTACTCTTTTCAACCAGCTGTTCAGCAAGCGTTTAGCCATGCAGCGCTATGTGCTGTTAAAAGAGAGGCTTGTGTGGTCTGAAGCAAGGGAGAAGATAGCCAGGCCTCTACCACCACCAAGCGGATTTTGTCCACAATGGCCCATGGGAGGCTGGACTCTAAAGGGCTGTTTGTCTGCTGTTATGTCACGGCTACAATCTGTGCTTGTTTCAGTTCGGTTTGCAGGAGGAAGAGATTAAAAAAAAGTCTCGCTTGGAGCAGGTTCATGAGTTTTTAACGATTGTAACAGGGCAGATGGATCTCTGCATTGTTTAAACAGTCTACCACTCTGTAATTTTAGATATTTGTCAAAGCACGCCTTCTCCGTCGTGCAAGGAAGAGGGGCTGCAGAGTTCAGAGTTCACTGCTAGCAGGTGCACCTGCAGCTGCATAGCAGTTTTCAGTTCATTCGTAGCAACTCATTTTCACCTTCTGATCGTTTTAAAACAACTTCTGTACTTACTGTTGGAGATGTGCTTGCATAAACAGAGAGAGAGAGAGATGAATTCAATGCATGTGAATAAGACACTTTTGAGAGAGTAAATGTATTGCTCTCACCAAAAACGCTGTCCTCAAAGCCTAACACACCCCTGGCACACTATCATTTTTTAAAGTGTCTCTACCTCACGTCTTAGGCCTGGCTCAACCATGAAGCTTGTTGCCTGCATCTGCCACGAAAAGTCCCGGGTCTCTGGAAGTGAGACAGCTGGGCCCTGGCAGGTGCTAGTGCCACGGGCACGGTAAACGTGGCTGAAGACGATGTCAGTCGTTGCTGACAAAAAGTTCTGACCTGGTCCCGGACAGGTTCCCGAGCTGAGTGGGGGTCTGCCCGTGATGGAGTCACATTTTTGAACTTCTTCCAGCGCCTCAGATGACTGGAGCTGATCAACATCTTTCTTAAAATGCGGCCCAAACAGACCGTCCGGAGAGACAGGACTTTTGAGTAATTGTTTCTTTACCTCCTCCAGGATCGATGGGGAAAGTTTCAGCCATAGCTGCCGCTGGAAGAGTGTCACCTATTAAACAATGCGCGCCGAGCACATAGCCAGTATAGGTTGGCAATGGTCTCCGCCAATTTGCCAATGTTCTCATCAGATTGTTGAGAGATGTACAAGGCCAGTAGTGCGCCATTATTTGTGGCAGCTCCCACCTGTGACGAACACTGGTGTATCTGGTTAGTCAGATTGCCCGTGAGCTGCTCATTCGCTACTGGCGGGGTGATATGGGTGCCCACACGTTTCGCCGCTCTTACGCCAAGGACCGCCGACAGTGTGGGTTCTGGGAGGGGGACGGTGGGATAAACCTGGTCCATAAAGCCGTGGACTTAGTGATGGGTGTATACGTAGAGAACAGCACCTTCAACTTTAATGTCTCACTGGCTGCGCCTTGGGGCAGGGCAGAGACAGTTGCGACACATGGCCAGACCAGGTTCGAGTGCCCACTATTCTACGCGGCAAATCTTCCGCCAACAGAGGGGACGCGGCCTGGGCTGCTGCCTCGGGTACATAGACTTCTGCTGACCTGATGATCTCATGGACGGCGCTGAGCAGGGTGGTGTGTGCGCTCGAGGCAGTCGTTGGAGCTAACTACCGTCTGGCGAGGATGCTCGGCTGCTTGTCTACCCAGCTGCGGAACGCAGAGGTAGCCGAAGCAGGCTGGACCTCGGGCGCTGTCAGTTTCCGCTCTGTCGTTGGGAGGATAGGGAGCCTCCACGTGAACAGGTCAGAACCCTGCCACTGGCTCTCTGCACCGGAGAGTAATGGCGAAGAGAGTCCGGAGCTTCGACTCGTCGCTGTTAACTGCCTCCGAGGAAAACGTGAGCCTGTCCAGCTCCTCCAGCATCTCCTCGAAGGATACATCTCCCCCGGCTGACACTTTGACCAACTGGTTGAAGAGGTTGAACAAGCAAGTTCTCTCCATCGGCAAAAATGCACACGCGGGGCAGGAGAATTGTGACTCAGCCTGCGGAGCGTAGGTAGCTCCCAAGCAAGCCTCGCATATGGGATACGGGTCGGTTGACAAGATGTACCTCATCATGCACATGGAACACATTTTTAAAGTGGTCTTTGAGGTCATGTTGAAAATCGTTTTCATAAGCTCGTTAAGAAAAAAAAAATGGGAGCAGCATCACAGTCCACGGGTGCTTTTATAGTGGACCGGGGGCAAGGCCCACAGATGGTAGGTGTGGACAACAAGTCTTTAGTGTTATGGCGTGAAGCGAGGGATTAACCCAAAAGCATAGCTTTTAAAGACCGTGTAAAGTGAAATTAAATGTGTGTTTTTAGTTTGTCACATGGCATAAATATGTGTTATCACCCATATAAATCTGACTGATTAAAAACATTGTTTTCCTTATAAAATTAAGTGTCAAAAATCATGAAAATACATTATTTTCCCTTGGTCTGAAACTGTGGGGGCGTGTCAGTGCATGGGAGTGGTTTCAGCGCAGTACTGCTGAGCTGAGCTGTGTGTAGAGGGCAGACAGCAGAGATCCACCTGCTCCGTTTTTATCTAAGTTCTGGCTGCCAGTAGCTCCTTTTTCCAAGAGTTACGCTGTTTTTAGTGCACTAACAACTCTGTTTTTGTTTTTAAAGTTGAGGACACAAAGATACTTCATAACTCCGCTGTTATGTGTTTAATAATAAGCGCTATTTTAGAAGATGAGCGGCTGCACCCGGTCCGACCCGGTCACATCGCATGCGGGGTCTGTGTTGGTGATTAAAATAAAGAGTAATCACGTTGATAACTAAGTTATCTCATCTGTGTCAGCGAGTCACTGCGTTTCACGGCGCGCGTGGCAGGAGCTCAACGCACACACACACACACAAACACACGCACGCGCGGCGCGGAGCTGCAGGTGGCAGCTCACTCCAGCAGCAGCCTGGGTTTGTTCTGACTCCCTCCTGCGTCTCAATGTGGGTGCCCTGACCATTGCGACATCCAGGGAAGATGCAGGAACGAGGCAGATGAACAAAATATCCATGCTATTGCTATCTGATGCTATCTGCGATTCGCGAGTGAACGGCTCCACCCATGCGAAGAACAATTTATATGGCTGGAGCAGCAGGGGGTGGGGGCTATACTAATGAAGACCGCGTGACGAAACGCAGTCACGTTTAAACCACGCCTAAAAAAATCCTGAAACAAACATGTCTTTATACACAGTTTCATCTATAACTCCAAAATTAATTGAGCTACAATTTTGAGACTTTTTACTCATTTACAAGATTACAATTATCACATTTATAATGTTTATTTAAGAAAATGTTGAAATTCACTTTACACGGTCTTTAAAGGACGGAGCTTACACGAAATAGAAATGGTTTCGGAAAAATAAATAAAAACCCACTCAAAAACCTTTAAGTTAAACATTTAATATTCATTTACTGGTTCTGCCAGACAAAGTGTAAACATTTATGTGAAATCAGGTAGAGAGAGGTTAGTGGACCAAAAGCTGCATTTAAATGTTAGCTAACTTTATAATAGTTTAAAAGCCCTTAGGACTAATAATCTTTATATAAAGGCACTTCAAATGTGTTCCCAATTATCATTGTCATGGTTACGCATCATCTCCACCACAGAGCAACAGTAAAGCCTTTCTGTAGTCACCACTGGTATCTCCCTGAAACAACCAAAGAAAGAAACAGTTGCAGATTTGATCATTTTGATTTGATCATTTTTAAACAATTACTTTTATAAAGTGTTTGCGTGTACCTTGATCATGGAATACAGAGAGCGAGCGAACATCTTCCTGAACTGAGCTCTGATGTCCAACATGTCCACCTCACTACGAGTCACCATCACCCTGATCAGGGTGTCATCATCGGTTCCTGCACCCTGAAACAGAGAGGCCACGATAAACCCTCACAGGACATCATAGACATGTGGGAAATATTCATTAACATAGAGCTGAGGGGAAGTTTAGGTGAAGTTATTAAATTACAAACTGAGGCAAAATGCTTCAATAAAACCGGATGAGTTTCTATTTAAATATGAGAGGACAAAACCAACTTAAGACAACTTCCAAAAATGTGTTACAGAAAATGGCCTTTAGCAGTTTGCTTTTCCCTGAAGCCAATTACTAAATATAACACGTTACTGCACTCAGTCATAAGTGCACATGTTCACCTATGTTTGTTAAAACATTTCATGAACTGCTGGACAGATCTGAATGAAACTCAAGGAATCATTGATTTAAATCTGCAACTCATCAACTTTGGAGTCAGTTTGCCTCAAGATGGCTGCCACAGTAGACTTTGGTGAAACCAGTTCCAACAGTAATGTTCAGACGGTGCTTACGTTCATGGCATTGTACAGGGTCTCAGCAAAATAGGCTGGAACGCTCCTGGCACACTTCACTTCAAGACAAACAGGGACAGGCAATGAGTGAACAGAAATCTGAAGTATTTTAAACAGATTAAGTTTTTCATACCAACTGCGAGGAGCAGAGCTCTCAGGTTTCCAGAAGTTTCCTTCGTAATGCTCTCCTCTATCTCAAATCCAGATAGCTTCATGTAAGCATCAAATACTGAAACACAGGCTCAGAATCATCAACATCCTCGTAAAGCTCTGACCAACATTCTCATGAAGCAATAAGCATTCGATAGGTACGTCATCAATATCTTGGCATCTTGGCATGGGGGAGGAAGTGGAACGTGCAGCCTGCAGATGAAACTTAATGTGCAAATTTTAAAAACGCTCACATCAAGTACAGGAAACCCTCAAGTTACGGCGCCCTCGACCTACGGCAACTCGGACATTTAATAAAAATATTAAATTAAAAAAAATTAAAAAAATGTTTTTCCTTTTTGTTTAAATGTTCTTAATTTCATGTGTACAGCACTTTGTTGCAGCTGTGGTTGTTAAATGGCTTTATAAATAAAGTATAGTGTAATTATTATTTTTATGTTTTATTACAATTTGAGGCGTATTTGCGTGACTTCCGGCCGTTTCCGGAAATGCATCCGTGTCCGCCATTTTACGGCCCTCAAGTGCGGTCAAGTGAGGTCCGCCATTATCGGCTCATGCCAGCTGGCTCTGCGTGTCCGATCAGGGTTGCCTCATACGGATAAATTAGCTGGAAACACTCGGTGAACGTCTCAGGCCTGGAGCAGCAGCCGCGGAACGCTCGATGCCGCCCTATAACACCAGCTCATGGCCTGGGCTAACTACGCAGCTAATGCCGGAGCTAACAAGGTGCGGGAGCAGAAGCAGCTTGTTTTGGATGGACGAACATCGCGGAGAAACGGCTTTCAGCGAGTTTTTTTTTCTGGCTCCAAATGTATGGAGCTAGCAAGCCAACAGTCCTTGTAAACAGTTTTGTGCGCGTGTGGAGCGGAACGAAGCTGGGGAGCTCGGACGTGCAAGAGCTAATGCTTTAAGACGAAGGCAGGCTTTGACCAACTCAAAGAAAGAAATTATATTTTTTATTTATTTACATGCGATACTGCACTAGGTGTAGGATAGGCGAAGTGCTTGGAAACTGTACAGTAACATACATATATACGTGCAGGCAGTGGCGGCTCGGGTGGGCGCCGACTTACGGCAAAATTGACCTACGAACGGTCCTTGTCCGGAACTCGTTCGTAACTCGAGGGTTTCCTGTACACTTGTTCAATGTTTGCAAGGTTTATCTGGGACCAAACACATCGCAGCTAAATCGCTTCATGTTTCAGACATGAACCTTTTCTCAGATGTTCAGCGCTCCGATTTCCCAGGATGGTGACAAACGTCTGTTCATCAGTTCCAAACTTCTGCTCTCCGGCTTTAAACAGGGTCTGTCAACACAAAAGAGCTGACTTAGTCTATACACAATTTATAAATCTGACATTATGTCAAGACATCTGAATCCAATTCTTCGTTTATAAGAGAAAGCTTCTAGTGTTTACAACTCCAGTACTTTACGTCGCCAAGGACTCTTAACAGAATTTCAGGCTACAGGTAAAATACTGTACTTTAAAACACAGTAAGGTTTACAGCTGCTGGAAGTTGTCCAAGTCCACAACAATTCCCAGATTTAGACCTAATGGGGTGGGATACATGTGACTGCAAAGGGATAAATAAAATATTTCTTTCATCCTCAATCTCCTCAGCAAGACATGTTCTTCAATTTAATTTTACTCACCTGAGCATCGCTCTCAATGTTTCCCTCCTGGATTCCAGTCTGCCTGTTCCCCTGAAAGAGGTAAACCATTTTTGTTGAATTAAATTTTAAAGCCGTCACCCCCACCTTGCAGCTTAAATGTCTCCCATGACCTGCTAGCACAGTCTCAGGTACTACAGCAAATTTTAGCTCAATGTCTGGAAATGATTTCAGGCGTACCTGAAGCAGAATGACCAGAAGTCTCTTGAAATGACCAGAAGTGTCACCAGATATATCCTTCTCCAGGTCTTTATCGTACGCTGAGGAAACAAACAGATACGCAGCTCATACACACCAATGAAGTATTACACAAGTGACCTTGGGTTTATGCTCCACTTTAAAGTTGTTGCTCATCTCTGAAAGTAGAGCTCTGCATGTTACAAGTAATAACTGGTCAGAGCAGAGAAATGTTTGTTCTTTCATAAACATTGACTGTACGTACATGAACAAAAACACCACCAACTTTTGGCTATTTGTGCATTTAAACACAGAGTGATATTCTTTGATATTCTTCTTTGCCACTGCAGCACTGGCAAAGAAGGCTCACCAGCGTCTCTACTTTCTCCGCAAGCTGAAAAGGGCTGGAGCTTCAACCCCCATCATGAGCACCTTCTACAGAGGTGCCATAGAAAGTGTCCTGACCAGCTGCATCACTGTGTGGTTTGGTGCATGTACTGCATCCTGCCGCAAGAGCCTCCAGCGCATTGTGAGAGCAGCTGAGAAGATCGTGGGCACCTCCTTGCCCTCACTGCAGGACTTACACAGCAAACGCCTCACTCGGAAAGCCCACCGCATGGCAGGTGATCCCACACACCCACTACACAGCTGCTTCAGACTGCTGCCATCAGGAAGGAGACTGAGGAGTCTCCAGGCTCGAACCAGCAGACTGAGAGACAGCTCTGTTCATCAGGCAGTCAGAATGCTAAACACTCTGCCTGCTCTGCCTCCCCTCCCATTTGAACTGCCTTAACACTAAAACTTTCTCACATACTATCACTCAACACAAAGTTTTTAACACTAGACTCTGTGTCACCAAACGGGTTTTCACTAAACTCTCGGTCATGTGCTCATACAGTTTGCACTACTTCTCATACTTGCACTAATGTCTGTATTACATCACTGCCTATAATCATAATACTGTTTACATTCTCTGTTTACATTTATTAATACTGTTTACTTTTATTACTACTGCTTACATGTAATTACTACTGTTTACATTTATTTACACTACTCTAATATCTACACCACTGCTGGTACATATACAGTGTGCTCTGAACGGTCTTATTTAGGGATGCCCAATGTGCCTTACTGCATATGCCACTTTTTGCCTCTACAACAACATCAACTACTACCTCATACATATACTGTGTACATTGACTCATACGCTGCTTTGCCACTTTGCAAATGTCAATGCTAGAAACCTTTAGTTTATTTTAGTTATACTTTTTATACTCTTTTTTTATACCACTATGCAAAAAAAAAAAAAAAAAAAACTCAGGACAGTGTTAGTTTTACTATTTTTATGCTTATGTCTATTATTATATGTTTCAGTGTTTCAATGTTTAGATGTTTACTGTTGCACCGAGGGACTGAGAGAAACGCAATTTCGGTCCTGTGTATGTCCTGCACTGTACATATTGCAGATCTGACAATAAAGTTGACTTTGACTTTGACTTTGATATGACCAGAGTCCAAACCTTGTGTTTACTTAAAAAGGCTTTATGAGCTACCATTGTAATGAACCACTTTTGTAATGAACCACTTTTATTACAACTGCACAGCCACAACGATATATTCAATAAATAATGTTTTAGTTACCCTGTTTATAAGCAGCAACGATATCCTTCACCTGCTGAGGTGTTCTGGAGGCGAGAATCTGCACAAGTACCTTCTCATCTGTTCCTGCCCCCTACAGGACAAAGGGAAACCAGAACATTTATGTCCAGAACTGAAGACAACACAATGATGTAGCTTCCTTCTTCAGTGTGTGACCTCATTCACTTACTCTCCTGCTAAAAAGAATATTCAGTTCTGCTGCCAGGAGACCAATACTAATTTGGAAATGTGCAGCTCCACCTACCTATTCAAGCTGGTTAGATGTAAAATATCTCCAACTGGGAAAAATATACAAGTGACTGGCAACCAGCATTAAAAATTTAGAAACTCCTTTATCTTAAAGATTGAGCACAATGTGTCAGATCATTCTGAACTGAGATTTACACGCATTGGTCTGCCTTTCATTTTGTTGCAAAATTATAAAATTTAGACTTTTAGGTTTGATTTCCTTAAACTGATGCCTGCAGTGTAAACAACTTTAATTAGTATTTGTGTGAAGCGCAGTGCTTACCTTGATGGCATTGTGAATCGACGTCACGTCATAAGCCAGAGGAGCAGTCATCAGAGCCACGATCAGAGTCTCAAATTTACCTCCCAGCTCTCCCTTCAGGGTATCCACCAGATCCTGACAAGACACATTCTTATTGAGACAGAGCCCTGCTGCACAAAAATATTGTACCGTTCATAATGAACGGTTCATTCAAAGAGTCATCTGATTCTACATCTGTTGGGTTGTGTGGAAAGTTTAGGAACAATAACTTTAAAAGATCTGAGCTACAGCTTGAAGACAGTCTAAAGGTTCACTGATTTGACCCATATTGGGACAGTGGAGATAAGTCAAGTCAACTGAATTCTCCTTTTGTATAATTGTTCAGGTTTTAAAATACTTTTACAAAAATAAATGAGCAAATTAGGAGCAAACCCATGCAGATCTGGAAATCCATTTCATCCAGTTGGCACCGTTTGAAATCACCAAATTGTTCAAAGTTAAGTTTGATAGAGCAACTCGGGCAACTCGTCTAACATCCAATTTATCTACATGATTAAATCTCGTTTGTTCACATCACGCAAAAATAAAAAACGTTAATCACTGTGTCTGCTGGAAGATTCAAACATCTGTCCCGCTTGTCAAAAACACAAATCTGGACATTTTGAAATGAGATCAAATCTTGGGTTCTGCCAGAACCGGTTTGCAAAAAAGTTGATAGCTGCAAAACCAGTTCAAACGTATACATTTTAAGATGGTCGTCACCGATGCTGCAGACAAAGCATCTTTTGTCATACTGTAAGAAATCATTCAGCGAACAAGTTCAACTCTGAACAAGTTTAACTGTCAAAATATAATTCTTACACATCCCCCGCACATTCGGGCCATTTAAGTGTTAAAATATATATAAACTCAGTCAACACCCGAGCCCACAGTCAATACTGATGCCTGCCACTTCTACAAACAGGTTCTTTCACCTCTGAGGCAATTTCTGGACACACTTCACCTTCAGAAATAACCCGTTTTGTCTCATTAAATCTGAGTAAACACATTACCTACTCCCCCCACCAAACATCCATCAATGCTGAACTTCATTCAACTTCAGTATCTTAATGTAGATTTTTGATCTTGACAAATACCTGTGGGCCTCAGTCAGAGAGCAGGAGGGGGTTGTTTGTTCAGCGGGTGTGGGAATGAACAGATAAGAGGCATTTTCTTTATGATACTGTCTAGCTTTCCCCAGCCTTGTGCAAAACTGGCGGCCTCGCATGATTAGATCCCTGATAAGTCACACCCACCCACACGGAAGTAAAACAATTTATATGATAATCATATGTCACACCACTTTAACGTTTGCCTCCATGATATTTTGCTGGACAGGTGGGAAAATAAAATTTTGTACTTTTAAAACGTTTCTGAATAAAAAGGTTCAAGTTTGAATAGGGGAAATATGCGAATGATTCCGACCATCTTTAGCTACACTGAATATCTGGAGCGTGTTTTGGATTGTTCTAAATAAATTTCACATACATGTCCACAACTTTCCATGGAAGGTCTGTGGAAAGTTAAAGGGGACCACAGATTCAAAATTCACTTTTTAATGTTTTTTTACTCAACTTTGGGTATTTACCTCATAAAAAAACAGTCCAAAGGCCAAAAAAATGCACCCAGTGGTTTATTTACTCTAAGTAGATTTATTTTACTGTGATGAAAACGGTTCGTTTTTGAAATAAAATGGAAGTCAATCGCGCCTGTGACGTCACAGGCGCGAGGACAACCCACCTCAAACCTGAGTCCAGCCCCTCACCTGGTTAGGCTCAACCCACTTCTGTATTAAACACATGACTGTTGTTTTTCATGATTTCATCTCATCTTTTGTTTATATGTTATTAATTTCATGTGTACAGCACTTTGTTGCAGCTGTGGTTTTTTAAATGGCTTTATAAATAAAGTATAATTGTTATTTTTATGTTTTTTAGTTCAATTTTTAGTGTATTTGCGATCTCTCCCAACGCGCCGCCGGCAAAAATTAAACGAGCATACCCCCGGCGTAGAGACCGGTTGCGACGGGACCCTCTTCTGGCGCCATGGAGCGGAGCTTCAACTGTACAGCCTTGCTGCAGCCTCGCAGCAGTGAGGACCTTCCCCTTACGGATTAATTTACGGGAGACACTTGGTGAACTTTGTGTTGTCTTGACTGGAACAGCGATAACGCCCAAAGTCTCCGCGTGCAACGAGCGGAGCTGGCGAACACCGGAAGAGGAACAAGCTAACATTAGCATCGGATTCGGCAGGTCTCATGCTAAAAGGAGCAGCACATTGCGGCGCGCTCAGACGGGTTTCGGTAAGTTATCTTAAGCTAGCACTAACAGTAAGTCAAATGAGTAATAAAAAAAGAGCTAATTTTAAAACAACAACACATTACAGATACTGGCTGTTACGAGGGCGTAAACAGATCTTTGAAGGGCGTGGACTTCAGAACTTCTATCAGAAACCGGTCGTTCAAAACGAAAGTTAAAACTGGCAGAATTAAAAAGGGTATAATTGATTATCTAAGAATTATTTTGTGCATTAAATTGAAGGAATAGGGTCTAGATAGCACACAGAAATAACATAAAAATTTAAAAAATGCATCTGAGGTCCCCTTTAAGACATTTTTGACCCTAAATGTACAAGATTTGAGGACTGATGCTTCACCTTCTTGCTACAGTAGTCCAGATGAACCAAAGCAAACTCCTAAAGCATCGTAAAATTGGTGGAAAGCATCAACTCAACAAAATGTGCATTTACAGCAGTTTCTAATTTACTGTATACAGAAGCGTGCAAACCCCTAGCTGGAATTGTCTATATAAAAATAAATTACCCTGTAGAAATGTTTCGTCTTGAGGAAAGACACTTCTACAGTTTTTTTTACTTGTCGATAGGACCAGATTTAAATTTTTTAGATATGGAATGCTCACGCATTCATATTTTGAGCTGCCAGTCAGTGTTTTAGCTACAGAGTTAAACATTTGACCATGTTAAGAGCCTTTTTCCAGTTTAATGTTGCTCATGCTTTGATTTTTGTTTAGCATTTACCTTTTAGGGCCGCACCTTGAATTAAGAATTCAAACACAAAGGTCAAATAAAACTTGATCTTAACTTTACAGTTCTACCCCATTTTAAAACTATCTAAAAGCTTAAAGAACAGAGAGTACAGTTTTGTTGCAGTCTGACCTTTCCAAACTGAGTCTTGTAGGCGGTCTTGATCTCCTGCCTCTGGGCATTGCTGCGAGCGGTCACCAGCTGCAGGATGGCTGCCTCGTCAGTCCCTAAAGGCCACAAACATAATTACTGAGCCAAGTTGCATTCAATTTACTCATTTCTCAGATTAAAAAACAAGCAACATGTCATTTAGACTGTTTAACCCATATAAACAGCTTCAAGTTGAATCAGCTGGTCTTTTTTATGGGCACATGCATTTCTCCTCTCTGGTCACATGCTTATGACTCCCTACAGTCTGTGTGGGTGGACTGCAGTAAGTACTGGTACTGCACTACCACACCAAGAGAAAACACTCAGTGGTGTGCAGGAGTCAGCACCAACATAAGACAAGTCTTACCCAGTCCTTTCATGGCTTTGTTCAGAACTTCTGCATCTGCAGAAGCACTGAAGTTTCCACTGGCTTTGATCGTTCCTCTGCTGGCCTGCAACAGAAAAACATGCACAGGATTACTTCAGCTGTACATATACACAGATTAATACTCAACTAGAATGCCTCGCTCAGTGGCATCATATCACAATACCTGAGTAACATTCAACAAAACGTTCGTTGTTGGTTTTGCAAGGAAAATCAAGTGCTCTTCTAGACTAAATGCAAAACACTGCACAGATAACAATACACAGATTTGCATCAGACGTGCAACTGCCATGTTTAGTATTTAAAGTGTGTATATCTGAATACTTATAAACTGCTGATGTGATGAAGCACCAAGATCAGTGGTTCACTACCCAAGGGCTGAAGGAACACCATCCTGCATTTTAAAGTGGTTTCCCTGCTCCAACACACCTGATTCAGTGATTCAATGACCTCCTCAATGCTTGTTAATCAGCAATTCATTCAAACCAGGTGTGTCAAAGCAGGAAAACTACTAAAGGATAGAGTTCCTCAAGGGTCAGGGTTTGAAACTAGTGATACAACCTTGACCTTTGAAACATTTCTCTGATCACTCTCAGTAATGAACTTTTTGGGAGTTATTCCTGAAGGGACAATAATACTTTTATTAGTTTTAATTTGAATCAAACATCATAAATTAAGTCATCCAGAGACTTCTTTTAATTTTGTTAATTCAAATGTCATCAAATGAATAATTTTATTTGTAAGAGCATCAGTACATTTTAATGTCAGATAAATCAAATACTCTGCTTAATTCAAAATGTTGTACATGGAGGATTTCTCCTCTCCTCTCGAACTTGCATGTGAAGATAAAAGGAACACTTTATCTCATTCATTTTAGCTTGAGCTCAGGACAATCTAGACACCCAAAGACTTTTGTTTTTGTCCTATTTAATAATCAAGCTATTATCATTAATAGGTCCCATATGTTATGCTCTGATGACGTTTGTTTATTCATACAACAGTGTTGGTAATGAGTTAAGAAAGTTCTAAATCTGCTGTATCATGAGACTGGCGTCTTAAACTAACTTTCTTATCCTTTCTGACATTTTTAATCTAACTTATGCCTCCTCTCAGTGGCTCCTGGCCTAACAGACCGAATCAGAAAGAGCTACGTCTTTCTAGGTCAAGTTAGCCTTAAAAGAGCTCTGACTTCCTGTTTTCCTTGAAGTCTGCTGGAGTAAGCCTCAAACTATGGTCTTCTCCAAAGAACTGATGATCGTCTAGTCACACGCTAAGGACACGTCATTCAGTTAAAAGATTTATAACATGCCTGTTATAAATCTATTTCAAGCCGTGAAAAGCTTCACTTTATTGACATTCCTTTAAGGAACGTCTTATCTTGAAAACACCACCAGGAGCTGCCGTTACTTTCGGTTCGAGTCAAGGCGCACGTCTGGAGACGCTGAGAACGGTAAACGAACTGACCAAACTGGGCCGAGGGAGACTGACCATCTTCACGAGGTAACAAAAGTCGTCAAATGCTTTGCCAAGGGTACCAACGTGTAGCCGAGATCGGCCGGAGAACTGCCATGTTTCTGGTTAAAACACATCAAGATAACTCCCTGACTCTTAACTTCTTTTCCTCCATTTCCTTCCTCCTAAACTTTTATCTTCCTAAGCCAAAAACTAAGTTAATGCACCTGCAGAATTGAAATGAGTAAAATATCATCCTTTACTTGTTCTGTTGTTCCTATGTTTCATCTATGCTGAAGTTAATTATAGGAAAAATGATCGATCC
>JBBPBX010088268.1:0-14529 GCA_038048925.1 Garcialebias charrua
AACTCATCTCTTTCCTCTGCAATTAACATCAGAACATCACACTCATTTCCATTTTAATGACTTCCCAACAATACGCCACCTTTGATGATAAGGCAACATAATGTCAACTTCATTCTGAGCTGGCAGTGAATGTGTAATGAACTTAACGTGATCATTAGTGCTGTTAATTATCTTTCTAATATGAGGACACAGATATGATTATGGAAACTGCATTCACTGATGAAATAAATCTCCAGAAGAATTGCACTGAAGCTTAACAGAGGACACAGTCTGCTTATCAGTCTCTATATTATCATTTGCTACGTACAGTACAACACTTTTATTTTTTTAAGTAGTTATGTGAAAATAAGAAACTGTTTTGCATTACTATGGATCTAGTTTTATTAAAAAGAAACTCCCCATAAACTTGTAATTTGCTAAATTAAAGTCAAAGTTGATGATTCAGAAATTACTTCATGACTTAGTTTTTCTTCACAAGATTGAATAAATAAAAATAGGTGGACTGGCTGACCATAGCAGATTCATAATGGAATATTTGACTTAAGCATTCCCTATAGGAGTAACAATTTTGCAGCAACATGCAGCAAGGAAGAGGAGAGTAAACATCCCTCTGTCGTCTTCACAACATCTCAGATGGAAAAACAATTCATCACCTTCTCTGATAGTCTGTCAAGGACTGATATGATAAAAAATAACATCAAATGAATAATGTTTTCATCAGATTGGTACCACTGTAATTGCCAGCATGATTTCAGTGGGCAAAAAAATGCACAAACAAGAGCATGCACACACTTTTTGTGAGTATGAGACAGACACACAGACGCTGTAATTTCATGCCTGTGTGCCTGAGTAATATGTCCCTGCTCCCTGCTCCAGATGGCTCAACGTCTTAAGCGTTGTGGGGGAACTAATGATGTGGGCCACGTGTTTCGGGGGAAAAAACAACAATAAATGCGTCTTTAACCTTCAGCAGCAAACAGTGTGTTGTGGCGAGTGTTCCCATAGATAGGCCTAACAGATATCAATTACGAAGCGCACTCAGGGGCAATCGGCCGTGATAATCCAAATCTATTTAAAGAAAATAAACACCCCCGCAGGGCTGGACGGCCCACAGAACAAGCGCATTTGTGACTTTGGGTTGAGTGTTTGGAACAGTCCTCTGGGATGCAGAGGCACCTGGGAGAACAGCCTCACAATCCTCCAAGGAGACAAAGGTGTGCAAAAACCAAACTCAAATGTGTACCTACCTCTGCTTTTAGTGACTCTTGATCTTTGTTCAGCACAGAGCGAAGAGCGCCGCTAATCATATCAAACGTTCTCTGAGATCTGCTTGCCATTTTCTTCTGCTCGGACTCTGCAGAAACATGCTAAACGTCAAAAACAAGACACCAAAAGTCCAGCTTTTCCATGTGCATTGTTAGGAAGTTTGTGCTAACCTGTGTATAGCAGCCATGTTTTGAGAGCCATCTCCTCCCACAGAGGGCTGATGTCAGTCATGCTGACATGCTTTGTCTTGGCTGCATGGCTTACTGAGATCTCTATTTTATAGCTTTCTTCAAGCATCTGTTGCCTCTCTAATATTACTTTTGACCAACAGGCTTCTGCTAAAGACACTAGTTGTGCATCATCTGAAATACACAAACATATATTTCTGTATCGTCTGTTAAATACCACTAAACAGTTGATAAACTCTGGCCCCAAACCTGTCATGTCTGCTTCATTGTTGAGGCATGCAGGATATCTGGTGGGTAAGGGGCTCGATGAATTCTTCCTGTTGTGCACATTCTTTGCCATGCATCCAAAACCTTCAAGGTAGCTGGAAAAAAAAAAGTGATTATGTGAATTATCAAAGTCAAAGGTCAAAGTCAAAGTCAACTTTATTGTCAGAACTGCAATATGTACAGGACATACACAGGATTGAAATTGCGTTTCTCTCAGTCCCTCGGTGCAACAGTAACCATCTAAACACTAAACACTAAAACATTTAATAAACATAAGCATAAAATAGTAAAAGTGTAACACTGTCCTGAGTTTTTTCATAGTAGTATAAAAGTATGAAAATTTACACCAACACTGAAACACCAAACACCCCTAAAACACCAAACACCCAATGAACATAAGCATAAAATGAAATAATAAAAGTGTAATACTGTCCTGAGTTTTTTCATAGTAGTATAAAAAGTATATCTATAAAATAAACTGAAGGTTCTAGCATTGACATTTGCAAAGAGTGGCACAGCAGCATATGAGTTAATGTACACAGTATATGTATGAGGTAGTTGATGTTGGTATAGAGGCAAAGTGGCATATGCAGTAAGGCACATAAGGCACATTTGGCATCCTTAGATAAGGCTAGTCAGAGAATACTGTATATGTATCAGCAGTAGTGTAGATATAAAAGTAGTGTAAATGTAAACAGTAGTAATAAATGTAAAACGGTGCTTGACAAGTTAAGGCATATTAATGAGTAAGTGCTCAAGATTAATGATACTATTACCTGCCAGAGCGAATTAGTAACAGACTATGAAGAAGGCAAGTAATAAAGTTCACATTTGCATTGTAAGTTGCCATGAGAACATCCCAGTGCTCCATGAAGGCTTGCAGCGCCCTGATGACTCCTTCCTTTTCTTCTCGAGAATGCCGCGGTTGAGACAGGAAATAAAGCACGGCCTTATTGGCACACGAGTAGAGGGCAGAAACGGTCTTCTCCTTCTGAGTTTGACCATTCTCCAGAGCCTAAAATTATACAGCAGTAAATCTGTTATCATTTGAAATACAAATCAAACTACCGGTAGTTATCTCATGTAAGGAGATTTACATTTAAACAATAAGCATGTCCCAATAATTAAAAATAATAATAAACTTTCTAAATTGCCAGTGAGCACTTTGTTTTTTAGCTTACACTTTAAAGGATATTTTTTTAGGTGAAAACATATTTTTCTTTATTACTCTTGAATGTATGCATGATTTTTTTTTCTTCTTACCACCATAATCTGATCAGCAAAGAACTCGAGGAAAATGTTTGGGTCTCCAATGAATGATCCGCCATAAAGCTTCCGCAGCAAAGTCTTACTGAAAAGCACCACGTTCCCCATCAGTGTGCCCATCTGTCCTTCAGGCCTCTGATTTTTGCAGTCTTTTAAATAAAAAAAGTAGTCAATTTTTTTTTATGTTGGGTCCAAATTAAAATACTAACTGTATATGAAAATTATGAAGATATATTGTTACTTTGTGAGTTGAGATGGGTGGTGTTGTCCTGGTTGCTGAGTATGTGGATGATGTTCATAATCAGCTCCACTAACTCAGACTGAAATCTCTTCCTCTGTTCCAGCGATGTTCCATCAGGACAAAACTGTAACATTAAAGCAGGTCAGCAGTTAAAATATTGAAATTCATAAAAATAAAAATTAACTATAGTAAATGTGGACGTGTGACAGCTCTTATTTTCATAACTCATAGTTAAAAAAAACATGTCTAATTTCCGATGCAAAAATGATGCGAGTACACGCAGGTGAAGCTTGTTTAGAGTGAGGAAATTCTTTACTGCTGGTGGTGAATAATTATTTTACAATTCCTTTGCTCTGTTTAGTAAATGAGCATAGAGTGGCACCTTCTGGAGAAACAAGAGTTTTGCAGAATTAGAGCTTCCTGAACACTTTATTTTTTGTTGTGTAAAAATGCTTTACGCATTTCATGATTTTAGGTTATGTTATTGCGGTCTGTAGACTAATAAATACAGGAAATGCAATAGATAATTGATTGCAGTTAAGTGTGATCTGTATAAATAAAGGCTGAATGAATCTTACCTCCAACAGCAGAACCATAGGATGTGGGTTGGTGCTTGCAGACACATTAAGAAGACTGTCCATTAGCAAAATTTGCATGAAGTCGAGCACTGGTTTCCTCCTTGATTGAGTGCTGAGGATTTCTGCACTTTCACTTATTCTGTTGAGCTGACTAACATCCTGAGGGAAGTGAGAAAACCAAACAATTAAACGATACAGGCCAGAAATTGTAAAATGGACCAGTATAACTAAACACACAAACCTCATGAAGCTCTGCAGGAAACACAACACTTGCGAGTGAATGCAGGAACATGGGTGATGCCCATAGCGGGTCTCTTGGTCGGAGGTTGTGGAGGAGACAGAGGAACTGCATCACACTTGCTGGGAGCTTCGAATCCCATGATGCATCAGCACCTGACTTGTGCTTATCTGAGGAAAAAGGCTTTAAAAACACATTTGTCATTTTTTTTTAAATTTTTGTCAAAAAGCATAGAGAGGATCTTGATATAATTTGACTTTTTCAACCTGATTGATGACGACTTTGATCATCTCCAGCAGTGTTGTAGCAGCTTCAAAACACAGCTGTGGAGCTGGAGCTTCTGACTGGCTGTCAATCAGCAACTGTAGGACATCATCCAAATGCACCTATTTTGGCAAGAATAAAAACACTATGACAAAACAAAGAATGGGGAGGATTTACAACAGTAAACAGTAACTCACCTTTCCCTCGACAGTTTGGCCAGCCTTCTTCCCAAGCAGAAGAGCAGCTAGAGCTTCATACACCTGAGGCAGGTGGGTATTTTTAATTAACAGCTCCTGGAGGACATCAAATCCTGGACATGGCACGCTAAGACACTCCTGAGACATAGAATGGGCTTGAAGGTTGCCTGGTAACAAGGCAAGAAATCAGAAGTTGATTTTGAATAGAGTCCAAAAGACCATTAATGAAATCACATGACTACAATTACTGTTAATTTTAGTCAAATTTTATATAGAAATAACAATAATTTATCAATATAATTTATTATTTTTTGTTTGAAAGGAACTATCGGTCGAAAATACAAACAGAGGAAATAAATTTGTTTCCAGCAAAATGACAACTGTGAATGCTACGTGGAGAAATTATTAAATTGTATGCACCCATGATAGCCAGTGGCACCTCAATGCGCTCTACAAGTGATCCTGGAATCACTCCTTCTCTGAAACTGCTCTGGTGGTTTGGACTCGACAGAAACTGTGTGAGCAGAACAAGGCCCAGTTTCAAAGTTGAACTGTGGAGGTGGGCCTGAAGGAAGAGAAGGAACCAATCACTGCCAAGAGATTCAAACACAGCCTTCTGCTGACTCGTTGGGTTGTCCGAGGTGAGGATTTCGCACAGTACAGATAGCAACTTGTTGCGGATCCAAATAAGACTGGTTGAACCCAAACTCTGAGCTACAAGATAAAAAATAAATAAATAAAACAAGTCTGAATGAGAACAAACTGTCCAACATAAGACAGGAAACGTATGACATGGGTCTGGGTTATACAGTTACCTGGGATATCTTGTAAAAGATCATCAAATATCTCACTGCTTTCAATCTTATTACTCAAAGTAGGGAGCGTGTAAACAAGGAAAAGCCCAAGTCTTTGCACATAAAAAAAATGTAGAAAACAAAATATCACTTAAAATACAAAATATATATATATATAAAAAGAAACTTGCTAGTTTATAGTCTGTTATCTAAATTTACCTGCTTATATCCAAAGGGTTTATGTACGCCTTCAGGAGGGATGTGATGATGCAAGAAATAATCTCAACCTTCTGAACGGTCACAGAAGGATCAGACAACTCAAACAGCAGCTTTGGTAGGAGGCCCACACTGTGCATGACCACGGCATTCCTGCTGTCACTGTTCAGAATGCAACGAGTGAAGTAGAAAAAGCACTGATATCAATCACAATCCCATACCACAGACAGAAAATCAAATTCAGCAATCCAACACACAATCTCTCTTCAACCTCCCTCACTGATTCTGTTGAACGTTCCCTCGACTATTTCTGTTCTACACCTTTGTGATATTGATGATAGGTTTATGCGGGGGTTGACAGAACAGCCAATAAATTCTTTAATTCAGAACAAGACCCTTTTTGTTGTGTTACATAACTTGTTGGCTGTGTAATTTAGCAATACATTTGATTAGAACTACTAAATACTCTGTGATATCCAGTCACATGCTGTTAATTGAGGAAATTACCTTGAGGATTTCAGGTTTTCAGCAAAATGGTTTAGAACTGAGAGTTCCAGATTGTCTGATGTATTTTTCCAGACCTGGAACACAGCATAATATGATACAAATAATTATCTAAATAAATACTGTTTGATTAAAAATATATAACTTTTACATGAGCTTAATATTTATAACAAAATGTGTTGCTCACCTCCAGGTCACACAGCAGAGCTTGAAAAGCAGGGGTGTTCTGTAAACAACCAGAACCATAGCTCAGCTCTGCTGAACTCGAAAGACACAGAGCCATCTGTAGAGTTCGATGGCTGACAAGACTGCTCTTCATCTTCAGTAGGAAAGCTAGCAGCTACAAAGAAAATATAAATTATGCAATTAAAAAAAATGTTAACAAGCGTGAGATGGTTTTGTTTTATTTTGTCTGCATCAAAATCTGCATGCGAGCTGAAAAACCTTGTATCCGTTGATGCGATTCATTTCCTGCTGCATCGCAGAGTTGGTCTCCAGCACAGAAAGAAGAACTTTAACAGCAGCGTACATAGCACCGTCATCTGGTGCCATTGCAATTAGGCTGAGAACAACTGCAGGCCCCCCAACATACAAAAATCCATTGGAAGCAGACCTTGGAATGAACGTTCGCTGACCTAAAATGAAGTGGCCCCACAGATTCAAAATAGCACTCATAACAGTACTGTGCAAAAATAACTTTTTGAAACCCTATTTTGTTTACCAAAATGTCCAATCAGGGCAGCTCCAATGGTACGAGCGGTCCCACACAGGTGCTGGCTGATGTTATGAGCAAGAAAAACAGGTGTGCAGTTATCCCGAGATGCTATCGCCATCTGTAATTACAGACAATTACCACTTTGTACCAAAACAACAGAAACATCTGCTCAACAAGGATTCACATGGCCCTGACCTCTTTCGCAATCAGTCTGCAATCCACCTCATTGTAATCCTCTCTGATCTGCACCACAGTTGTTAAGGAAGAAGCTGCAGCATTTATGCCAAATGATATCCTCTCTTCAGGAACCAGCCTGAGTGGGACAGGCTCAGCATTTGGATCAGGATCTGCATACAAACAAGAGTTACTTAAATGTTGTAAAAAAAATAATAAAAATTAAATAGAAATATAAAAATAAATTAATGATCTGCAGCACTATCATTTTCTCATGCATACATAATTACTTGGTTTACAATAGTATTTTACAAAAGAAATAAACCTAAAACAATGTATTGTTGAAAAATGCCAATTAAATATGCCTTTGTTCAGAATTTAGTGAAAAATGTTATTGGATTCTGGAAATAAACAAAACACTATTCAAATCAGACTGCACCCTAACCTGAATTCTAACTTCAAAATGAACAAAAACCAGTTTTAAACGTCTTGTGAAATAGTTCACCAATTAGATCTTGCACATTACCAGTGTTGTGCAGGGTCTGGAAGTTGCCCATGTATGAGGTGCCTTGTGCGTAAACAACGCCAACAGATTCTGAGTTCAAAGCCTCTTCAAGGAGGTAACAGGGACCCATTCTCCACACTAGAGCAGCATGTTCCTTCCACAGAGCTGGTGTCCCTATCAGCCCATACACATCGACCACAGTTGTGGGGTCCATGGAGATGCATTGACCCGGGAACGGCTGAATATATTTAATCTGATGGGACAATTAAAGTTTTACAATGTGATTTTTTAAAAACACTACATTTAAGTTAAAATTTGATCAGTAGAAAATAAGTTTCATCTTATACCTTTCCTGTTCCTACTGCCTTGCCATTGAAATAGGCTGTGGTCAGACAGCTTTTTTTTACATCTTTGGCCATGACAACAGCCAAATGATGCCACTGGCCAGGGACCAGCAAGCTGGAGCAACGAAGCCTTAGAGATACGGGCAAAGACGTTGGAGTGGAAACTTCTGGATCCATCATATCTGTCAAACAGTCAAAAATGAGGCCAACATTGTGCTATAATTTAACGATCTCACTATTGTGCAGTTCTACTTCAGCCCATAATGAGCCCTAGCTGACACATCTGACAACAAGCAAGCTAAACAAATGTTGCATGAAGCCCATAAAGTGTAAACAGAGACCAACTTTCATCTCTCTTACCAAGATATGAGAATGCTTCTTCTTCTGTGGAGATGACAAGACAGCCATCACAGGCTGAGAAGGAGATGGACAAACAGATGTACGGTTGTTCAGTTCGGGACATGTGGCGTACCACCGTCAGCAGGCGGATTGGGTGGGAATCACAAGCCGAACTGAACCTGTTGATCTGGAACCAGCAGGAAAATGAGAGCCCAGCTGCGGGTGGAAAACCTCTGCATTCTACAACACAAGAGAGATTTGACATTTTATTCAGAAAAATGAAAAGGTAAATGGTGCGACTTGTCACTTACCTCCCCCGATTCCGCCAGTTGAGATTGCATCAGCAGTCACTCCTTTAACTGTGGCCAAAGAGGGCAAGAAAAGGCAACTACAAAAAAAAGTCAAGAAATTAAAAACTACTGTAAGTGTTTTTACCAGTAGGTCTTGCTGCAAATTTGAAATGTCGTTTTAATGCACAGTTACAACTTTAACTCTTTTCATCTTTTTTTTTTCAATAAAGAAAAATATTTTTTTTTAAACAAAAAAACAATTGATATTATCTTTTTGGATACATTTTTTTTACAGCAGGACTACACAGAAACTCTATTAAAACACTAACCCATATCCACTTTCACTCATGTCGAACTCCACAAATGCAGGTGAGGAGGAGATTTTGTGTGGTCTGAATGTGCGTGGCGCTGTCATGGACACCAGACTCACAATCTGGTGGACTGGAATTGCGTTCCCAAAAGAGGTTGTAGGTTGTAACAAGCTGAAAGTCCTTTTCAGCACCTTTCTTGATGATTCAGCATCTGCCTTTGTGCTCTCAACTGGTTTGAACAACACAAATTAAGTTTAATGAGTAAACGACTTTTCAACTAAAATAACAGAACAGAAATGCTAACTTATAGCAAAAGAAACATGAACCATTTGAATTGGGTGTCCTTGCTGCTGGGTTAAACTCTGGTTGCACTTGCTTGGTTGTTTTATTCTCCAAGCACAAGAGAGGACCCCTTAAACACAGGAACGTTCTGAGAGACAAGAAGTAAGAAATCCATGTCAAATGCATAATACTTTTCACTGTCATTAAAAAAAACATACACTGAGCATGGCTGACCTGAAGTCGGAATGTGAGATGGCCTGGGAAGAGAGCTTCTCCAGAATTCTTGTCACAGGTAGATGTAACGGATGGTTTGGAGATAGCAACATGCTCCAACAGTGAGCCAGCAGAGTGGAGACCAGCCCCCCCTCGCACATTATCTGGCGGTTTCGCTCAGATTTGACCATAGCCTGAATGTGGAACACTACTGACAACTGGACTTCTATAGAGAGCTGGACGAAAGGGAGAAAAAAACATGACTTTTCCTCTTTTCGTTATTGAAAGGGTAATAAAATAAGACAATTTCAACCTTTAAAAACCATAACTTACACTAAAAACTAAGGATGCACCGATCCACATTTCTCACTTCCGATCCAATACTGATACTATTCAGGTATGTGACTGTATAACGAAACTTTTGCACCCAAACTATTCATTTTAACATTGTGTAAGATAAACCCAATGAAGACACTTTTAAGCCTTACAATAGGGAACTCACTGATTTTAACAGTACACAGGACAGGAGGCAATTATACCACACACATGTCCTCCTTACTCATGGTGCAGCTGAAAAAACTAAAAAATCGCTAAGCATGATGGGAAAGACAACACAGCACTCCCCTTAACCAATAAGAGAGTGGATTATAGCTGGAAAACAGATTTAGCTGGAAAACTTTTCCAGCTAAATCTGGAAAACTAAAAACAACAGTAGCTCATGGCTCACTGCTAAAGCTGGAAAACTAAAAAACGCTAAGCATTATGGGAAAGACAACAAAATCCACTCTCTTATTGGTTAAGGGGAGTGGCTGTGTTGTGTTTCCCATCATGCTTAGTGCTTTTTTAGTTTTTTCAGCTTTAGCTGGACAAACTATTGGTTATAACTATTGGTTATAATGGGAAAGACAACAAAATCAACTCTCTTATTGGTTAAGGGGAGTGGCTGTGTTGTCTTTCCCATCATGCTTAGCGCTTTTTTAGTTTTTTCAGCTGCACCATGAGTAAGGAGGACATGTGTGTGGTATAATTGCCTCCTGTCCTGTGTGCTGTTAAAGTCAGTGGGTTCCCTTTTGTAAGGCTTAAGAGTGTCTTCATTGGGTTTATCTCACACAATGTTAAGAAGTGCAGTCACAGAATGTGATTGAACACAAGTGCTCTTTGAAGCTGGATCGGAAAAGTATCGGCAGGTTTGATCCGATACCCGATACTTAAATAATGCTGGTATCGGATACCGATACCGATACTGGATCGGATCGGCCCCATCCCTACTAAAAACCAAATCATGGAAATATGTTGTTAATCATGCTAAAGCACAAGCACAAGGTGGGGTGACATGATATTGGAACTATGCATAAAGTGGCAGAGTAGCTACTCAGCTTTGATTTTTTTGTACACAGATGCTTCGAATAATTAATGTATAAAAGTATTTTTTAATAAAATAGTTCTCTGCAGTGCATCGCAGTTTTCGGGTGGAGAAAGGAGGGGTCAAACGCCGACGCATTTTTATGACGTAATGTATTGAACGCACATTGTAAATAACTATGGCAGAGAATATACAAACCGAGGAATTAAGCAATTTAAGTGAAGATTTGAGCGATTTGTCTTCGGTTTGGGAAGCCGAAGTTAGTTCGATTGATGAACAAGAAACAGCTGGTTCTAATTTTAGGTCTGCAGCCGTATTTATTTGTTCCTTACCGTTCAGTGAATGAGGTGGAGCGAGGGGGACTCCGACATTTCAGATGAGCAAAGTTCCGAGGGTGACGGGCTGGAACCCGGTCGTAGTCGTCTACAGGGCTGGCGATGTTAGGACACCCAAATGCGACTCAACGTACCGGCATTTTTCAAGTTATACAAAAGAAAATAAGGCGATATTGAAAACAATGACACTGTGTGCTAATAGCAGCAGCAGACAGAAACTTCATGTCTCTACGTCACGACGTCGCATGCGAAAGTACCCGGATGTCCCGTGACGAAACACGGCGCCAATTTCAAAATCACTTTTAAATCAAATTTTCATTTATTTATCATTTTGCTTGTAAAAACTAACATAGTTGAATGATAAAACATATATATGTTGTTTCACTTTATGCATAGTTCCAAAATCATGTCACCCCACCTTTAAAACACAATAATGACTTCAGCTCTTGGCAAACTGAAATGTATAGATGAGACAAATAAGGCCAGTGAACTAAAACAACAGGGACTCCACCTACTATGACAACATACCTGTGGGTCTTCAGGACTGAACACATGAGGAAGGAGAGTCATAATAACTCGAATGGCTCCTGGATGAAAAATAATCTGATCAAATGAGAACCTACTATAAAAAGAGAGAACTATGTAAATACTCATGACATGATATATAAATGTTATTAATAAGTCAGGATTATAGCATTTTCAAACAATTGCAAATACCTACCTGTACTGAGACTCCATGCTGACTGTGGGACTACTGGGTGCAGTGATTTTGTCCTCGTTGGACTGGAGACCTGATCCTGGCAGAAACTGTCCTGAATTGACTCCTTCATTTCTTGCTGGTCCATGTAATTTATCTTTTTCTTCATCAAACTCATTGTCAGGCTCTTCCCCAGATTGTAAACTTTGAGGCGTATAGGTCCCTGAGGCGAAGTCGTCGAGGTTGGAGAGCAGTCTTACACACATCTGAAGGGTGACTGGCAAATTTGGCTGCAGTGAGTTAGAGGCACAGGTAGCTTCTGCCAACTCAACAAACTGGAAAAAGCTCTTTCGAGAAGTCTGTTTTTCCTCTTCTGTCCTGGGACCAGAACACCTCCCTCCATCCCATGTTTCACTCTCGAGGGCTTCAGTGTGGAAGCAGCCCAGTTGGAGTAGAGCATCTGCCAGCCTTTCATAAAAGCCACCGGCCTGAAAATGGTGTGCATTTACATCATGCAGATGCACAGCCAAAGCCAGGATGCGCAGCACTAGGAGGAGGAGTTCCAGCAGCTGTTGATGTCCTACATTCTTCCAAACTTCTCCGTTTGGTGGCTTAGACAGTGCTCCTTCCATGTCCACAACCACAGACAGTAGTCCAGTGAAGCCTCCTGACTTCCTAAAGGCTTCCCAACTGTTGGGGCTCTCCAGGACCCTCAGCACAGACTAGTGAGACAGACCACCAAGACACTGAGGATGCTGGCTTAAATACACTCAAAATACATACGCTGTAACAAACTCTGATTTCTTTGTTTTTGATTTGTTCAGTCTTGGCTTGTAAAAAAAATATTTCTGGTCAATTAAAACAATGTCATGAAAAATAGATGAAACATATAGATAAATCATAAATCATTTCTGGTAACTAGTTTTTGGAGGTGAACAAAATTACATTAGCTTTATTGAATTTAGAGAGCTAATCCATCAGGTAGGTAATGTGTGAGACAGAACGTAGAGTGAAATGTGATTAACTGAAACTGGAGTAATCACAATGGCTCTCAACACTTGCCAGCCCAGGTCGTAGCCAATCTGATTGCCACCTGCTATAACCGTGTTAGCACGAAGAACACGCACATACACACACGGGCTCGTGAAGGCAGGCACAAGTGCAGACACTTGCGCGCAGGGAGAACATGCACAAGTAAGTGCTCCTCTTGCTGCCATCTATAAAAATGGACACATACAGTAGGTGTGTAACTCATTTAGGCTTTAATAAGATCTCTGTCCCATTCACTGATCTGATAGACGTGGTAATCGTCAGAGGGCCACAGCACAGAGCTGCTGGCCTAATCAAATCGGTCCGGAGTTAACAGCTAAACCAGTTTTAGCAAATCAATCTGCATTTGTCTGTAATGTAATCAAAGTCCCACATGCTGAGAAAATAAATTCACAAGCTTATCATGCTTTAAGTGCATTACAATTTGTTCGAATTGAATGTACAGGGAAACTGCATATCTAAGTGTTTCTGGACCTGTGTGTGTGTGTTCAGCTCTCTGGGATTGTCAGCGCATGCATATTTTAAGTACCTGCAAAAGATCCTGCTTTAAGCCAAGTTCCTGCTGTGTGGAGGAGCAGAGGGCTCCGATAGCTGTGCTCATGAATTCATCCGGGTTAATTTCAGCTAGCTGCTCCAAAATGCAGAGCGTGGGACCTCGATACTGATCATCATCCAAAATAAATCATGTTTAGAGTTACAGTTTTCTTATCTCAGTCAAATCTGGTAACAACTGGGTCTCATGACTCGGCTCGGCGCTGAACCGTGACAGAAACTTTCACCAGTAAAATGCCATCTCTCTTTTTTTGTTTTTGTTTTTAAACACACACTTTCAGAAACCTACCGGGTAAGTGCTATCCCAGATTGTACTTCCCTCCGGTTTTCCTCTCATTATGTGGCTTCTGTGAGCGATTACTTCGACAAAGGTTGACCTGATCACATTCCTGATTACTACTGGGCCAAGCCCGGGCAAGCAGGGCCTGGAAAAACTGCAGCCGAGTGACGTCAGCATCTCTCTGATGTGCTGTTAAACTGCAGCCCGGGTCAGCGCCGCTGCCATCGTCTCCTCGTGTTCAGTCCCATCTCCTCTTCCTGGAAGCGTGTGTGCACGGCGGCTCCGGTGACCCACGCCGAGCTTCTGCACCAGACAACGTGCTGTTCGAGGTGAAACGATGCTGGCCAAATAAACAAAACTTCACGCGCGGAAACGTCTGAGCGTTCAGACCCCCACACCTGCAGCTCTATTTATTATTCAAATATAAAAAGATTAATGGTGCAAAAGCTACGTGGAAATAATGAAAACATGTTTTCTTATTAACGACTTCAAAACAACCTCTATCAAAAACATGTTTTATGATAAACCAAGAAGTTTTCCACCGATGACACCGGTACTTCTCATGGAAAGTTTTGAGAATAACTTTCAGCTCCACACTAAGTTGATTTAATTCTCGTTTTTGTGACAGTGTAGGCAAAATGTGACGTTAAAGAGAGAATTTGCACAAATACTTAAAACTTGTTATTTTCTGCAAACGTACCAAATAAATGCACCATCATTACACATTTCAGCAACAATAAAATTATAAACGTAAGAATCTCAACTGTGACTGAGGAAGACCAAGTTTAGAAAATTGCAGCTTATTTTTATGTGCACGTCTTGCAACATTATTGCTGGTCGTGCACATTATTCCATCGCCCTGCTCGGCATCAATCCCTACGTTTATGATTTAATCTGCCGGGGCACGCTTTATAACTAATTATAATAAATACAGGTAGTCCCCGACTTACAACGCAGTTCAGTTCCTATGTGGCGTCGTAAAGCGAATTTCGTCGGAAAATATGTACAAACTGCACCATATGTACGTAAATACTGTATTTTACCAAGCACTTCGCCTATA
>JBBPBX010088269.1:0-14529 GCA_038048925.1 Garcialebias charrua
AATTTTGGCCAACTTTACAGCCCCGATTATCTCCTCAATTCCTCTTGTCAACTTAAGAGGGTGAGAGCAACGCCCCTCCTGCTTAAATTCAATTATCACCTTCAACATCTCATCTGGTATTGCTGCCACCTGTGTTTGATTGGCACGATTGGGAATATTTTTAGACTTTTTGTTCACTTTGACCTTGTCATCACTTCCTTGTGACCAACTCCTATCTCTTGCTTTTCTTAGCTGACCCTTAATTTTAGCTGACTGCACCTTAACCCAGTCCATTTCTTCTCCACTATCTCCTTCTGAGGTGGAGGAATATGCTTTCGGCTCCTTCCATTCCTCTCCACCACTTCCTCCTGAGGAGGAATCCATGGAGCTGCAGTCAATGCTCAGTTCAAGCAAACCGCCAAATGTCCAGCTCCTACTTGAACAGGGTTGTAATCCACTCCAAAAGCTTCCATCGCATGAAGAATCAAAATGGCTCTGGTCAACCTTAGCTCTTCGTCACTGGTCGCACCGGTAAAACTAGATCGATCGAACGGTTCCTTGGCAGAGACTTGATGAGGGAGAAGAGCTTATATAGGACAGACAACAGGTGGAACTCATGAGCTTGATTGCAGCTGCAGGCAGGTGGGTGTGGCAGAGTGACTGAACAGGCAGACAAGGCAGGGTTCATGAAATGTGACAGATTATTTGTATATTATCATTGTTTAGCATGTATCTTAGATCCTTGTATACTGTTTTTTCTTTTTTTATATACTTTATATTATTTATATTTTTGGGTGTAAATGTGGCCTTGAGTACACAATATCGTTCCACCTCATGCACCACATGTGATGCGAATGACTATAAAGAACTCTAAAAAAGTTAAGTCCTCTGGACATTCAAAAAACAGAACAAAACAAAACTAACAAATAAAAAAATTAGTAGAAACGTTTCGTCTTTCATCCGAAAGACTTCTTCAGTCTGAGGTGCTGTATTCAGCTCAGTCTTATAAATAGCACCCTCTCATAGTGATAGATATAGATCAACCAGAGAAGGTGCTATTTATAAGACTGAGATGAATACAGCACCTCAGACTGAAGAAGTCTTTCGGATGAAAGACGAAACGTTTCTACATTTTTGCTTTGTTTTGTTTTTTGAATGTCCAAAGGACTTAACTTTTTTAGAATTTTCTACGTGGATTACTGAGCATGCATCAGGACAGTAAAGAACCTTGAGCCTTGAAGCAGACCGTTGGAGTGGGATTCCTTCTTCTGTTAGGCCACTGTTTATATTAGGCTAAATGATTTGGTGAGGTGCAGAAAACCAAAGAACCACATAAGATTCAGAAAAGAAAACTAGAAAAATTGCATTTTCTGTGACAATGCAAGGTGCTGAGAGCTGAAAGACTGAAGAAATTTTGTGAAGAAGTAGAAGCTGAGTTGGTATAGTGAAAAGAAACAGAACACTAGCTAAAAACTATCAGAAGCAAAACACAAACTAAGTACGGTAGCTAAAACAAAACAGTAGCTAAACGGAATAAAAAGTTAGCTAAAAGCAGCAAAATGCTGATGAACAAGTAGCAGATCTAGACAAAAGTATAGCTGAACACAATCTAAAAGCTGAGTAGAAAAGTGGTTTAAAGCTTCTTCTTCTTCTTTCAACTTTTCCCTTTTCAGGGGTCACCACATCGAGTCATCCTCCTCCACCTCACTCTGTCCTCTGCATCCTCTGTCCTCACTCCAAGTCCTCTCTAACTGCATCCATATATCTCCTCTTTGTCTTTTTCCTGGCAGCTGCATTTCTAACATCCTTCTACCAATATACCCACTGTCCCTCCTCTGGACATGTCCAAACCATCTCAGTCTGGCCTCCCTAACTTTATCTCCCAGTTGTTCAACATGTGCTGTACCTCTGATGATCTCATTCCTGATCTTATCCATCCTTGTCACTCCTAAGGAGAACCTCAACATCTTCATTTCTGCCACTTCCAGTTCTTTCTCCTGTCTTTTTGTCAATGACACTGTCTCCAGACCATACAACATAGCTGGTCTCACCACTGTCTTGTAAACTTTTCCTTTGACCTTTGCTGACACCTTTTTGTCACAAATCACTCCTGAAACTTTTCTCCATCCACTCCATCCTGCCTGGACTCTCTTCTTCACCTCTTTACCACATTCCCCATTTTCCTGGACAGTGGACCCCAAGTACTTGAAGTCCTGCACCTTTGTGACCTCTGCTCCTTGTAGCCTCACTGTTCCACTGGCCTCCCTCTCATTCACACACATGTACTCTGTCTTACTACGACTGACTTTCATTCCTCTTCTTTCAAGTGAATACCTCCACCTCTCCAAGTTCTCTTCCACCTGTTCCCTGTTCTCACCACAGATCACAATGTCATCTGCAAACATCATAGTCCATGGGGATTCCTGCCTGACCTCATCTGTTAGTCGGTCCATCACCAGAGCAAACAAGAAGGGGCTCAGAGCCGATCCTTGATGCAATCCCACCTCCACCTTGAAGCTATCTGTCACTCCTACAGCACATCTCACCACTGTCCTGCTGTCTTCATACATGTCCTGCTGTCTTCATACATGTCCTGCTGTCCTCATACATGTCCTGCTGTCCTCATACATGTCCTGCTGTCCTCATACATGTCCTGCTGTCCTCATACATGTCCTGCTGTCCTCATACATGTCCTGCTGTCCTCATACATGTCCTGCTGTCCTCATACATGTCCTGCTGTCCTCATACATGTCCTGCTGTCCTCATACATGTCCTGCTGTCCTCATACATGTCCTGCTGTCCTCATACATGTCCTGCTGTCCTCATACATGTCCTGCTGTCCTCATACATGTCCTGCTGTCCTCATACATGTCCTGCTGTCCTCATACATGTCCTGCTGTCCTCATACATGTCCTGCTGTCCTCATACATGTCCTGCTGTCCTCATACATGTCCTGCTGTCTTCATACATGTCCTGCTGTCCTCATACATGTCCTGCTGTCTCATACATGTCCTGCTGTCCTCATACATGTCCTGCTGTCCTCATACATGTCCTGCTGTCTTCATACATGTCCTGCTGTCCTCATACATGTCCTGCTGTCCTCATACATGTCCTGCTGTCTTCATACATGTCCTGTACCAGTCTAACATACTTTTCTGCCACTCCAGATTTCCTCATGCAATACCACACCTCCTCTCTTGGCACCCTGTCATATGCTTTTTCTAAATCCACAAACACACAATGGAGTTCTTTCTGACCCTCTCTGTACTTCTCTATCAACATCCTCAAAGCAAAGATGGCATCTGTGGTGCTCTTTCTTGGCATGAAACCATACTGCTGCTCACAGATAGTCACCTCTTGTCTAAGTCTTGCTTCCACAACTCTCTCCCAGATCTTCATTGTGTGGCTCATCAACTTAATTCCTCTGTAGTTGCTACAACTCTGTACATCACCCTTGTTCTTAAAAATGGGCACCAGCACACTTCTTCTCCATTCTTCAGGCATTTTCTCACCATCAAATATGCCATTGAATATTTGAGTCAAAAACCTCACTGCCATCTCTCCAAGACATTTCCAAACCTCCACTGGTATGTCATGAGGTCCTACTGCCTTCCCCTTCTTCATTCTTTTCAGAGCTTTCCAGACTTCACCCTCACTAATCTTTCCCATTTCTTGGTCTACTCTTCTTTCTCTTTCATGCTCTTCATTAATTAGCTCCTGTTTTATGAAATTTCAAATCAACCCAAATGTTTAATGTTTTATTTTAAATCATTCTCTCAGGCTCGTGAAGGATAGGCACAGCTTGTTTAGAAGAAAACAAACAAGACTCCCTTAAAAATAATGATGTCATTTATTAAAGAAAACTGTGACAGAAAAAGAAAAAAGTGAAAACACATACAAACTGTTTTTCCTGCTAGAGAAATGTGTCAGTAACCCCGCCACAGAAATTAAACAGCAAATAACACACAAACTCAAAGCATTGACGTGTAACAAATTACAGTTATCTTCCTCACCTTGACACTGAACAGGGGAAGCCGCAACTGTTCGGCGAGAGATAGTCATCAATGCACACCGGGCGTTGGATCAAACCCACGGTAGACTCCCCAAAGACTCTAAGTGCGCTGTAACCGTTTTATACCTTGACGTGTGTGCGTGCATGCATGTGTGCGTGCGTGTCTATATGACTTCACTCACTCTAGCAAAAACATGTTTTTAAGAGCAAAGCGGTGCTAGGCACGGGTCAGTTTGCCCTCAACTGAAAACTGAAACTCATCAACATCTTACATACTTGGCTGTGAGATGCATGGAAACACATTGTGTGCCTCACTCCCTTTAGAAACTGCAGGCCCTTGTGGGAAGAAAGACGGGCCTGTCTCTTTCTCCCAAACAATCTGGCAGTTATCAAAACAAAGTTTGCACAACAGCATCTCACAGTCAACCTGGCACAAGTCATTTGGTCATTATGGCACTAAAATTAATAAAATGATATTAAAGCATTAACTCTTAGCATAAAATTTATAAAGTTAGTCAGTAAACATTTAATACCAAACACTCATAATTCAGCTCCTCAAAGTAATCCTTCCATCTTCCCATCACACTCTCCTCCCTTGTTGAGTTGAGTTTAATTTTATTGAATGTAGTATAATAAAAGAATAAACAAAGTTATATGAAAAGAAAATAAATTTTAAACAAAAGCAAGCAGGAAAAAAACAACTAGTAAATATCCTGATGCTGTAGTAAAGTATATTTACATGTTCAAAGGAGTGGGTATTATAAATTTATTGTTACACCCACCACTCTTACATCTATAGCATCATCCAATAATTTACTATTCATGGTAACTTGGTTACAACATTCTGTTTTAGTTAGTATTTTATATATCCATATCCATACAATGCATTCATATTTGCAAGCCATTATGATCAAGCATCAATATCTTTTTTAAACATGTTAAAATTATTTCTAGACCAATGTACCAGAATGCAGTAATAATTCATAAATTCATTAATTGCTAACAACATTGCTAATTGCAGTAATAGTCATTATTTCCCATATTGATATGCAGCGATGATCATCTTCTTAAATGACGTTTTAAACTGTTTTATGTTTGGACATTGCTTGATTTCCATGCTTAAACCATTACACAGCTTCACCCCATGTACTGATATACAAAAGCGTTTTCTTGTGGTTTTGAATTTTTAAATTTTAAATTCACCTTCTTCCCTTACATTATAAAGTCCTTCCTGTTTTGAGAAAAGCTTTTGAATGTTTCCTGGTAAGAAATTATTTTTTGCTTTAAACAAGATAACAGCTGTTTGTAATTCCACTATGTCAACATATTTTAGCAGATTAGATTTCATGAATAGTGCGTTTGTATGGTGAGCTGGGATTAGACCGTCGTGAGACAGGTTAGTTTTACCCTACTGATGATGTGTTGCCGCAACAGTAATCTTGCTCAGTACGAGAGGAACCGCTTGTTCAGACATTTGGTGCATGTGCTTGGTTGAGAAGCCAATGGGGCGACGCTACCATCTGCGGGATTATGACTGAACGCCTCTAAGTCAGAATCCTGCCTAGACGCGTGGATACCGAAGCGCCGCTGTTCTTTGGCTGGTCTCGGATAGCCGGCTCCGGCCGGTGCGGAGAGCCGTACGTCACTGGGAGAAGGTGCGGCTGGACAGGGGCCGCACCTCACCACGAGCGCACAGCATGTTTGCCTGGGTGCGGGGCTAAAGGACCTGTAGACGACCTGATTCTGGGTCAGGGTTTCATGAGTAGCAGAGCAGCCCCTTGCTGCGATCTATTGAAAGACAGCCCTCGATCCAACCTTTGTCGGCCGAGTACCGAGGCGGGATCCAAATAACCAACCTTATTGATTACTCTTATTGCTAATTTTTGCAATGTTATTAATGACTGTAGTGAATTTCTGTAGTTATTGCCCCATAACTCTGCACAATAACTCAAATGAGGTAGGACTATGGAACAGTAAAGAATGTGGAGAACTGTTTCCTCCAGGACATGTTTGGATTTATTTAAAACAGGAGTGAGTGCTCTGAGGTCAAGCTCTGTTTAAAAGTTCCAACTTCCTTGAACTTTTGAGTTCTCAGTTGCGTTGAGGAGCTAAACCAGCCACTAGGGAGCACAAGCCAGTGTATCTCTTGTGCCGGTCCCAAGCCCGAATAAATAGTGAGGGTTGTGTCAGGAATGGCATCCGATGTAAAACACTTGCCAAAACCATAAAGCGAGTTCATCAAAGTGAAACCATACCGGATCGGTCGAGGCCCGGGTTAACAACGTCCGCCACCGGTGCTGTTGACAAACAGGGTGCCGGCGGAAATTGTACTACTGTTAGTCGAAGACCCCGAGGAGGGAAACGTGTCAGGAGACAGAGGGAGAGGAGGAAAGTGAAGAATGTAGGACTGAGGGTTGCAACTCTAAATGTGGGGACAATGACAGGCAAAGGTAGAGAGCTGGCTGACATGATGCAGAGAAGAAAGGTAGATGTTTTATGTGTCCAAGAGACCAAGTGGAAGGGCAGCAAGGCTCGCAGTATTGGAGCAGGGTTTAAACTGTTTTACCATGGTGTGGATAGAAAGAGAAATGGAGTAGGGGTGGTCCTGAAGGAGGAGTTGGCAAAGAATGTAGTAGAGGTGAAGAGAGTGTCAGATAGGGTGATGTGTCTGAAGTAGAAGTAGAAATGTAGAAGTAGAAGGTCTGATGCTAAACATAGTCAGTGGTTATGCTCCACAGGTTGGATGTGATGGGGAGGAGAAAGATAAATTTTGGAAAGATTGGATGAAGTGATAGAGAGTATTCCCAGGGAGGAAAGAGTGGTGATTGGAGTAGACCTGAATGGACATGTTGGTGAAGGAAACAGAGGGGATGAGGAAGTGATGGGTAGGTTTGGTGTCAAGGAAAGAAACCAGGAAGGACAGATGGTGGTGGATTTTGCAAAGAGAATGGAAATGGCTATAGTCAATACCTATTTCCAAAAGAGGGAGAAACATAGAGTGACCTATAAGAGTGGAGGAAGGAGTACGCAGGTCGACTACATTCTGTGTAGAAGAGGAAACCTGAGGGAGACTGTAAGGTTGTAGCAGGGGAGAGCGTGGCCAGACAGCATCGGATGGTTGTGTGTAGAATGACTGTTGTTGCGAAGAAGAGAAAAAGAGTAAAATCAGAGAAGAAGACCAAATGGTGGAAGCTAAAGAAGGAAGAATGTTGTGAGAAATTCAGAGACGAGCTGTTAAAGGCTCTGGGTGGTAAGAAAGAGCTTCCAAGTGACTGGGCTACTACAGCAACAGTAATTAGAGAGACAGGTAGGAAGGTACTTGGTGTGTCATCTGGACAGAGAATGGATGATAAGGAAACCTGGTGGTGGAATAGTGAAGTGCAGGACGCCATTCAAAGAAAGAGATTAGCCAAGAAGAAATATGACAGTGAGAGGACTGAAGAGAGGAGACAGGAATATAAGGAGATGGGACATAGAGCAAAGAGGGAAGTAGCTAAGGCAAAGCAGAGGGCGTACAATGAGTTGTATGGGAGACTGGACACTAAAGATAAATTGGTATAAATTGGTAATGATTATAAGAAGATGCAAGAAAGAATACTATAGTGATTTATTAAACAAGAGCAATGGTGACACTAAAACAACATGGCGAGTAATAAATGATGTTCTAAAAAGTCATAAAACAAAAACGAACATTGCAAAATATTTTGTGAAAGATGACAAAGAAATACATGATGAGAATGATATCGTAAATGAATTTAATCAATATTTTGTAAATATTGGATCAAGCCTTGCAGCTAAAATACCAAAAGTAGATAATAAGGTTTGTCATTCAATTAAAAGCTGCACCAACAGTATTTTTCTAAGTGGAACTAACAAAGAGGAAATTATGAAAATGGTAAAAAATCTCTCAGACAAGAGATCAAAAGACTGGGTGGACATGGATATGATGTTCGTAAAAGAAATAATAAGTTATGTTATTGAACCATTTACATATATATGCAATTTATCTTTTTCAACAGGAATATTTCCAGATAACATGAAAGTAGCAAAGGTAATTCCTCTTTTTAAAAATGGTGATAAATGTGTATTCAATAATTATAGGCCAATATCCTTATTACCACAGTTCTCAAAGATTCTAGAAAAACTATTTGTGACCAGATTGGATCAATTTATTGATAAACAAAACATTTTAAGTAGCAGTCAATATGGGTTTAGAGAAAAAAACTCTACGTCAATGGCTCTCATGGATTTAATGGAACAAATAACTAATGCTGTCGATCATAAACAGTACTGTGTTAGTGTTTTTGTTGATCTAAAAAAAGCATTTGATACCATTGACCACACCATTCTCCTTGAAAAACTAAATAAATATGGTATTAGAGGACCAGCATTACAGTGGGTATCTAGCTATTTGAAGGACAGGAAACAGTTTGTGCAAATAAATGATGTTAGATCTGACCTCCGTGATATCACTTGTGGAGTTCCTCAGGGTTCTGTGCTTGGACCAAAGTTATTTATTTTATATGTGAATGACTTGGTAAATGTGTCAGGACTACTTAAATGTGTTCTTTTTGCCGATGACACCACATTTTTCTGTTCGGGTAATGACATAAAACAGATTTTGGATATGATGAAAACAGAATTTATAAAAATACAAACTTGGTTTAAATTAAACAAATTATCTTTGAATTTAGATAAAACTAATTACATGATATTCAGTAACAAAAAGAGAATTGTTGATGACGATCCATTTGAAATTGAAGATGTTGTGATCTGTAAAGTGAGTGAAGTGAAGTTTCTGGGTGTTATCATTGATGACAAACTGACGTGGAAACATCATGTAAATTCCATTAAAAAAATAGCTAGATCAATTGCAGTACTGTATAAAGTCAGGGATTTTTTAATTGATAAAGTTTTACATATGTTGTATAACACAATCATTGCTCCACATTTAATCTATTGTATTGAGGTTTGGGGAAAAGCGTGCAAAACTATTACAAAGCCTGTTTTTATTTTACAAAAGAGAGCTGTAAGAGTAATCACCAGAAAACATTTCAGTCACCCATCAAACACTTTGTTTCTTCAGCTAAACTTATTGAAATTCCAGGAATTGGTAGAATATAGTATTTTATCAGTTATGTATAGGGCTCATAATAACACATTACCTTTAAATATCCAAAGAAACTTTATAAAAAGACAAAGTTATTACAATCTCAAAGGGACAGAGATATTCATCAAACCACAATTCAGAACCAGCTTAAAGGGACGGTCTACCTCAATTCAGGGAGTTCGATTGTGGAATGCTCTGGAGAGTGATGTTAAAAATGAAAAATCAATGCATACATTTAAGAAAAAGGTCAAAAAGGACTTGCTCAAAAACTATATATGATGTAACCTCGCGTGTTTGTGTATTACACCTATGTTGTACTTACAGTTAGAAAAATTAAGTAGAGTTAGTCATTTTGTGAAGCAGTTTGTGTATTACATTTAGAAAATTTAAGTAGAATTATTCATTTTTGTGATGTATTTTGTGTATTACAGTTAGGAATATTAAGTAGAATTATTCATTTTGTGAACATCTTGATGTTGTGCCATCTTTTAGTTTGTGTATTACAGTTAGAAAAATTAAGTAGAATTATTCATTTTATGATCTAGTTTGTGTATTACAGTTAGGAAAATTAAGTAGAAAAAAAAAAATAATAAAAAATAGAAAATTAAATAGAAAAAATTTTTTTTAAGTGTGATGTAGTTTGTGTATTAGTTAGAAATATTGTGTATTAGTTAGAAAAATTAAGTAGAATTATTCATTTTGTAATGTAGTTTGTGTATCACAGTTAGAAAAAATAAGTAGAATTATGGATGATGTAGTTTGTGTATTACAGTTAGAAAAATTAAGTAGAATTATTCATTTTGTGATCTAGTTTATGTATTACAGTTAGAAAAATAAGTAGAATTATTCATTCTGTGATGTTGCTTGAAGGTTATCATTGGTTGAACAAACTGTGAAATAGGGGCAGATATAATAAGATTTCATCTTCTTTCTGCTCCCTTCATTTTATCCTACTTGTATTCTTGTATCTGATGAAACTGTCTTGTATTGTTCTTTTTTAAAATGAATGAATAAACATCAATCAATCAATCAATCAATCAATCAATCAATAAAGAGGGCGAGAAGAACTTGTACCGATTGGCAAGACAGAGGGATCAGGCTGGAAAGGATGTGCAGCAGGTTAGGCTTATTAAAGATGGGAATGGGAATGTTCTAACAAGTGAGGAGAGTGTGATGGGAAGATGGAAGGATTACTTTGAGGAGCTAATGAATGAAGAGAATGAAAGAGAAAGAAGAGTGGAGGTCATAGAAACTGTGGACCAGGAAGTGGGAAAGATTAGTGAGGGTGAAGTCCGGAAAGCTCTGAAAAGAATGAAGAAGGGGAAGGCAGTAGGACCTGATGACATACCAGTGGAGGTTTGGAAATGTCTTGGAGAGATGGCAGTGAGGTTTTTGACTCAAATATTTAATGGAATATTTGAGGGTGAGAAAATGCCTGAAGAATGGAGAAGAAGTGTGCTGGTTCCCATTTTTAAGAACAAGGGTGATGTACAGAGTTGTAGCAACTACAGGGGAATTAAGTTGATGAGCCACACGATGAAGATCTGGGAGAGAGTTGTGGAAGGAAGGCTTAGACAAGAGGTGACTATCTGTGAGCAGCAGTATGGTTTCATGCCAAGAAAGAGCACCACAGATGCCATCTTTGCTTTGAGGATGTTGATAGAGAAGTACAGAGAGGGTCAGAAAGAACTCCATTGTGTGTTTGTGGATTTAGAAAAAGCATATGACAGGGTGCCAAGAGAGGAGGTGTGGTATTGCATGAGGAAATCTGGAGTGGCAGAAAAGTATGTTAGACTGGTACAGGACATGTATGAAGACAGCAGGACAGTGGTGAGATGTGCTGTAGGAGTGACAGATAGCTTCAAGGTGGAGGTGGGATTGCATCAAGGATCGGCTCTGAGCCCCTTCTTGTTTGCTCTGGTGATGGACCGACTAACAGATGAGGTCAGGCAGGAATCCCCATGGACTATGATGTTTGCAGATGACATTGTGATATGTGGTGAGAACAGGGAACAGGTGGAAGAGAACTTGGAGAGGTGGAGGTATTCACTTGAAAGAAGAGGAATGAAAGTCAGCCGTAGTAAGACAGAGTACATGTGTGTGAATGAGAGGGAGGCCAGTGGAACAGTGAGGCTACAAGGAGCAGAGGTCACAAAGGTGCAGGACTTCAAGTACTTGGGGTCCACTGTCCAGGAAAATGGGAAATGTGGTAAAGAGGTGAAAAAGAGAGTCCAGGCAGGATGGAGTGGATGGAGAAAAGTTTCAGGAGTGATTTGTGACAAAAAGGTGTCAGCAAAGGTCAAAGGAAAAGTTTACAAGACAGTGGTGAGACCAGCTATGTTGTATGGTCTGGAGACAGTGTCATTGACAAAAAGACAGGAGAAAGAACTGGAAGTAGCAGAAATGAAGATGCTGAGGTTCTCCTTAGGAGTGACAAGGATGGATAAGATCAGGAATGAGATAATCAGAGGTACAGCACATGTTGAACAACTGGGAGATAAAGTTAGAGAGGCCAGACTGAGATGGTTTGGACCAGAGCCATATATATAGAGAGTTCCGACACGCTTTGATCTCGCCGACAGGCGGTCAATCGTTCCAAACTACGGCTATGGAAACCTTGTGGAGCTGCGTCCTCTGGCGGCGACGGAGCGCTACTGCAGGCAGCTTCAGACTGTAACCAGAGCCATGGAACAAATCGCCCCCTCCATGACCCACGTGACTTCCACATTCCATTCTTACAATGGAACCCTATGGAAGTGTCGCAACTTTCACTTTATATGGCTCTGGGTTGGACATGTCCAGAGGAGGGACAGTGGGTATATTGGTAGAAGGATGTTAGAAATGTAGCTGCCAGGAAAAAGACACAGAGGAAGGCCAAAGAGGAGATATATGGATGCAGTTAGAGAGGACATCAAGGTAGTTGGAGTGAGGACAGAGGATGCAGAGGACAGAGTGAGGTGGAGGAGGATGACTTGCTGTGGCGACCCCTGAAAAGGGAAAAGCCGAAAGAAAAAGAAGAAGAAGAAGAAGTTGCGTTGAGGAGCTGAAGGAGTCATAAGCTCTTGGACTTAGCGCTGAGCTGTATGGACGGAAGTCATGAGCCAAAGACTTGTTCATCAGCTAGGGTTCACAGCACGCTCGCTGTGAATCGAAACGAGCTTCAAAGCTCCAAACCTTTGAATAGAAATTCCTTTTGAGGAATATTTAATTCTGGAAATCAACCGGAACTGTCAGCTATTTTGGTTTGATTGACGCGAATGCTAGAGACGCTGTAAGGTAAAACACGCTGGAGACCGGTTTGGACATAACTGGACCGACGGACCTTATCCGTCCAAGGCTGGTGCCCTCTCTTACCGGAGCTTTGACTGATCATCTTCGCAAGGTAAAGTGTCGTCGATGTTTACCAGTGTACCTAGCATTTAGCTGACGTTGCCCGAAGAGCGTGCCATGTCCTGGTTAAAACTCACTCAAGATAACTCCCTCTCGCTTCCTTCCTCCTTTCTCTTAAACCTCTCTTGCCAGTAAACATCAAGTCAAAAGTACCTTCAGATATAAGTTAATTACTATCTCATAACTTGATCTGTTGTTCCTTAAATACATGGAGAGTTGTATGAATTATGGATGCATGAATTCATCTGTTTGATGTCTAATTTATAGGAAAGTAAATCAATCAATCAAAGTGTACATGTTTTTGATGTTAATTTAATGATCTGTGAAATAAATGACCGCATTTCCTTGATGGGTCAAATATAATTAACGTCTCATGGTCACTTATATCTCATCTGGTCACACAAGATATTGTTTAATCTGAAAAAGAAGAGAATCCGTAATAAATAAATAATTACTACTCTGGACTTGAACTAGTCTTATAAGTAATTAAGGTTGTGTCAGGATAACACCTGCTCACACTCTTCCATCTAGTAGCACCCTAAGTGTCTACTACATCTGGTGGCAACGTACGGTTCAGCATTGCTGACCGTACCGTCTCATTACATAGCCATTTTGTAATTTTCATTCAATAAGCCTATACTGTAACACAAGTTAAAAGAACTACACGTCCCAGAAGCCAACAGTGCTTCCAGCCACTGCTTTCTGCTGAAATGGAGGAAAAGTTTTGCAACACAAAGTCAGAAGTAACAATCTATCTATGAAGCTCACAGAACTGGCAGGAAAGTCTCAAATAATCCTGAAGCTTCCTGAAGCTCAAATATCCACGTGCACATCATCCTAGACGGGGCAGTGGGCTTTGTCGCTGCGGGGTCTGCTGGTCTGCAGAGCTGGTGAGTACCCATATAACTTTTTCAGTACTGTATATACGGATGTTGTTGAAATTACATAGGCTTAAGAGTTTAGAACATTGTTAATAACATTGCTAGAGTGTTTGAAGTGTTTTTAAAGCCTTAATATATACTCAAATAAATATAGCGTTCCTACTTCGTGGGTTTTCACCTACCGTGGGGGTGTCTGGAATATAATTGATAGGTTTTTTACTCCTGAACCTTTAAAGAAATAATTCACACAAGACAACAGCGGGAGATTTTGAATGGCTCTTTGCAAAGGGGGGAAATCCACCACTGACCAGGGTCAGGATGAACTCCAACTTTCTAAGATTTGAGTCTGTCTTTTATTCAGGAATGTAACAGAGATAAACAGTAATCATCAAGGCCAAACACACAGTTTCATCACATCTTCTCAGGCACATTCTCAGGCGATAAACTGGAGATGAACATTTCATGTTTGGTCTGTTCTTGGGAAACTGATGGTTTATGCAGAAATGATAGGGTTTTGATAATCAGCTTTGTCCACCTAATAAAAACAGGAACGAGGTCATGTCATAATTAACCCTGTGAAACTCAAGACACTTGATGAACTAAAAAGTAATGTTTTAAAGATACCTGATGAAGCATACAAGTAATGTTTAAAACGATAAAACATAAAGGAAAAAGTTTAAAACATAAGGAATTTTAAACGCCTCTAACAATAATTCCCGCGATAATCGAGGGACTACTGTACTGTGGTGAGTTTTTAAACCACATTGAAACAGTTCAAGAAGGTTGTGTTCTTTCAGGTAAAATGTTATAATTATTGTCACATTTCATGCTCCCTGCCTTGTCTGCCTGTTCATCTGTTTCCTGTTCAGTCACTCTGCCACACCCACCTGCCTGCAGCTGCAATCAAGCTCATGAGTTCCACCTGTTGTCTGTCCTATATAAGCTCTTCTCCCTCACCGTGACCAAGTCTCTGCCAAATGGCAGTAGAGTCAGAGTCAAAGAGTCTTTATTGTCATTTGCACCGCATGAAGTACATGTGATGAAATGAGATTATGTACACAGGGTCCCAGTTACATCCAACAACAAAATGTAAGAGAAAAACAGTAAAACATCTAGGATATGAACTAAGAAAAACATCCAACTAGAAATGCACTAAG
>JBBPBX010088270.1:0-14529 GCA_038048925.1 Garcialebias charrua
TTCCTCCTGTCAGAACTGAACTAGGAAAAAGAGCATTCAGCTTCGCCGTCCCCTCAGCCTGGAACAACTTACAGAAAGATCTGAAACTATCAACATTCATCTCTCCTGGATCCTTTATGTCAACCGTAGTAGAAAATGTCATCAAGAAACTTGACCATTGCAGATGTTTCTAACCATTACTTATCCAATATACATGTCATTGTTGATTTTTTAACTTTATTTACCCAACCGAGGTCTGTCTGCTTGTTTTGTATATAATGTATATAGAAATCTGTCATATCCTGTTGGTTTTGAACTGTCAACATCTGTTTACTGTGATTGTAGTTTTCTTTATTTTCTTTTGATAAGTGCAAATGCCTATTGCCAATGTGACGTGTGCTGCTGACCACTTGACCAGGTCACCCTTGTAAAAGAGATCTCGATCTCAACGGGCTCTACCTGGTTAAATAAAGGTGATTGATTGATTGATTGATTGATTGATTTGAAGGTTTCCTGTCTCCTCGTTTGTCAGAATAAATCTGTCAGAAACATTCAGACTTCACTGGTTCTGTGTTGTCAAATTTCCCACGGACCTTGAACTAAACTTCTAGTGAAGACTGAAAGAAAGCAACACACCATGATGTTCTCTTCTGTTCAGAGGATCGTAGACTGTCTTCAGTCACACAAAGAAACATCAGTGCAGCAGAAACATCTGGATTTACAAAAACACCATGCAAGAAAAAAGAGCTGAGTTCTGAAACTGCAGCTTTTAGATTTTATATCTCTTTTATTTTAATACACCGATGCATATATTTGCTGCAGCATTTTTCTGAACATGAGCCCAACATGTAGACTTTAAAATGGTTCCATGTTTGTTTAGGTAATTGGACATTCTAATTAGGAACGAGCATTGGAAAATAAATAACTCTTTATTTCATTTTTGTTCTAAATACAAAATATTAGTTTGAAATATTAGCACTTTGAAAAGTACATTATAAACAGCTATTTTATATTATGTGAGTTTCTTTTCATGTTTAGAATAATAAAACAATCAAATCTCTGACAATAAAAAATAATTAATGACCAGTTTTTATCTGTTTTAAAACCTTTGTCAGCAAGAGTTCATCAAAGATCCATTCCTAAATGTCAGTGTGAGGAGAAAGTAGTTTAAACTCTGTTCAGAGACATCCATTGGCTGTGATAAATGAACTCTGAGCAACATGTGTCGTTTTCCACAAACAATAAAATAATCTGTGTCAGAGGAGACGACAGGACTGCAGAAAAACCTGGTCTCACCACAGGACCACCTGAAGTTAGCTTATGATTCCAGCTGCTAGCTAAAAGGTTATTTCACATAATCTGGTCCATCTTCAGTCAGCTCTGGTTCAAATCTAAAATACTTTGTCAAACTTGATCTAAATTACTCTGAACTGAATACAAATACATGAAAACACAGTTTGTCATTTATGAAATCTATATTTATTAAAGTTAAAAAGAGTTTCAACACTCACACCCAACAGGAAAATAGATGTTAGAAATTCTGAAGTTTGTTTTGAAGAAGGTCCAATGTCTGTAAAAAGTCTGATCCAGAGTCCAGTCTAAGTGTTTTTCCTGTAATGAAAGGTGGCGGGCGATATGCATTCCTTCAAGGAATGCTAGGTGTTTATTTAGTTTAGTGTTGAGATGAATGTGATGTGAAAGTTGTGGTGACACTAAAGTGCCGACATAAGGCTGATCAGAAAGACTCATACGTGCGTCTGCTCTTTGTGGACTTCACATCTGCCTTCAACACCATGATCCCCCAAACTCTGATAGACAAACTATCTACACTTGGACTAAGCCCCTCTATTTGTAACTGGGTACTAGACTTCTTAACAGACAGACCACAGTCCGTGAAGATCCACAACTTCTCCTCCTCCACCATAACCCTCAGCACTGGCTCTCCTCAGGGATGTGTGCTGAGCCCCCTTCTGTTCACTCTGCTCACATATGATTGTACAGCCACACTTCCAGGCTGTCATATTGTTAAGTTTGCAGATGATACAGCGGTGGTGGGATGCATTACAAACAATGATGAGTCCAGCTACAGACAGGAGGTGGAACACCTGGAGAGCTGGTGCAAAGAGAACAATCTTCACATGAATGTGAAGAAGACAAAGGAGATGATTGTGGACTTCAGAAGGAACAAACACACCCATGCCCCACTGAAAATAGGTGGGTCTGCAGTGGAAGTGGTCTCCAGCTACAAATACTTGGGTGTACACATGAATGATAACCTCAGCTGGAGCAACAACACCACCAGCCTGATCAAGAAAGGTCATCAGAGACTCTACTTCCTCAGACGGCTGAGACGAGCTGGTCTGAGCAGCCCAGTCCTCACCTCCTTCTACAGGTGTGCAGTGGAGAGCATCCTGTGCTCCAGCATCAACGTGTGGCATGGAGGCTGCACAGTTGAAGAGAGGAAAGCTCTGCAGAGAGTGGTGAAGGCTGCACAGAAGTCTGTTGGAGTCAGTCTCCCCACCATCACAGACATTTACACCTCCAGATGCAGGAAAAGAGCCACCTGCATCATGAAAGACCTCACTCATCCAGCACACTCACTCTTTGCCCCACTCCCCTCAGGACGGAGGTTGAGGAGCATCAAGTGTAGAACCACTAGACTGAGGAACAGCTTCTACCCTGAGGCTGTTAGACTCATGAATAAATAAAAATAAAATAAAAAATAAACACTGCAAAATATCACATCATACTGATGCTGATCTGTTTTCTTGTTGCTGTGTTCATCTGTGTTCATCTGTGACCATCTGCTCATACAAACTCATGTTCGTGCTGCTGTTTATTTCCACTATATTAGGCTTAGTGTATTACTAGTTGATGTTTTTCTTAGTTAATTCTAGATGTTATTACTGTTTTTCTCTTTCATTTGTTGTTGGATGTAACTGGGACCCCGTGTACATAATCTCGTTTTCATCACATGTACCACATGCGGTGCAAATGACAATAAAGACTCTCTGACTCTGACTCTGACTCTCTGATATTTTACTGATCCACACTGAGGAGCTTCATGATGAACTCTGTTTTCTGCCCTCACTAGTTCAATACCCAAAAAGCTCTTTCTGACGCGACACGTTTCTTCAGAATAAGTCTTGAATCCAGTCATTTAGTTTTGTGACTTTACTGAACTTCAGTGGAAACAAAACAAACATATTCAAAACAAAAGAAAAGTGACGTCTAAAGACTGAGTTACTCTCGGGTACAAGACTTCTGCCCTGCTGATGCCTTTCATGACTTTATATTACAAATTCAGCAGCCAATCAAAATGTAGCACATAATAAGAATATATAACATACAGATGTTTTTATTTATCCTATTCTTTTTTAACACACTAACAAACTATTATTCACAGAAATAACTCAAACTGTAAAAATAACAAATGTGTCTTACAATTAAAAAGTTTAGTTTGAAACATTAAAACATTTTTCAGTTGGATCAATGTTTTTCATAGTTCAGAATTTTTTTAAGTTTTGTTTTGTTTTCTAAACTTACATTTATTCTTTATTCAGTTTGGAGGACTGCAGTTTGTCAGAGATCAGCTGTTCTTCTCTGAGCTCAGCTCTGAAGTCCAACCCCTCCCATCTGACAGAACTGGACCTGAGTAACAACAAGCTGCAGGATTCAGGAGTGAAGCAGCTGTGTGGTTTTAGGGTTTAGGTTTAGGACTAAGGTATGAATTGAGGATGTGTTAAGTTTAGGGTAAGGTATGCATTGGTAATGGTTAGGGTTAGGTCAGGGTTAGGCTATAGAAATGAATGAAAAATGAATGGGAGTCAATGCAATGGCCCCACAAAGATAGAAAAACAAACCTGTGTGTGTGTGTGTTTTCTGTACTATCAGTAATGTCATGAATCATGATATGGATTTTATTTAACATTTAATAAAAAATCACTGGATGTTCCTCTACAATTGATTTATTTTAGAGTCAACCTGAATCAAGATGGCCGCCACAACAAAATGACTCTATATCCGTCAATTTTAAAGGAATTGAGTTAAATGTAAGTGTGGTAGTAGCTGAGACTGACCTCTATCTTTTACTCTGAGTGATGTCTCATACAATAATAATAATAATAATAATAATGAATTCAATTTATAACGCACTTTTCATTAATGAAAATCTCAAAGTGCTACAAGGTGCAACAGAATTAAATGTCAATAAAACAAATAAAACAGTTAAAATCAATAACAGTATCAGCTAAGATCAAAAGTAGAATCATGAGGAGGTAGAGTATGCTCGGTTGAAAAGAAAGGTCTTCAAGCCGCTCTTAAAGTCAACCACAGATTGTGGGGCTCTCAGACAGTCAGGAAGAGAGTTCCACAGGCGGGGGGCAGCCACACTGAAAGCCCGGTCTCCCATGGTCCTTAATTTGGTTCTCGGAATGTGAAGGAGATTACTGTTCTGTGACCGCAGCGAACGGGTGGATGAGTATGGAATAAGAATATCCTTCAGATAATCCGGTGAAGTTCCGTGTAAGCACTGATGTGTAATGAGAGCAGTTTTGTACTGAATTCTGTAGGCGACAGGAAGCCAATGAAGGTTATGGAGAATGGGCGTAATATGTTCAAATTTCCGAACTCTCAACAAGATCCTTGCTGCACTGTTTTGAATATATTGAAGTTTCTGAAGGTTTTTGCCAGGGATTCCAATAAACAGGGAGTTGCAGTAGTCGAGCCTGGAGGAGACAAAAGCATGGACGAGCTTCTCAGCATCGGAAAAAGTTAGAGATGGGCGAAGTCTGGAGATGTTTCGAAGATGGAAGAAGCAAGTTTTAAACAGATGCTTAAAGGACAACACCCACCGTGACAGTAACAATTCACCATATTGGAGAATTACTGTAGTATTTTATGAATTTTATTTTCATTTTTGCATTTGGGCCAGGCGAGGGTTAAAAAAAAAAAAAAAAAAAAAACCATTCCCGAATGAATCCGGAAACCTGGCCGAAGAGTCCCGAAGGGTCATGTGACTTTTGTGACATCTCCACCCAGAAAGCAGAAAGGTAGGAGTGCGTTTCCATGGAGGTTTATGAGAGAGAGTAGGAGAAAACTGCATATTTCCTGCATATTTCCTGGTGCATTTGTGTGTACTGTATATGGACCAGCGCTCTGATTTTATTTATTATTTATTTTATAACACCGCTGCGGACCTGTTGTTGCTCTCATCTGCCCAAAGGAGCGAGCTGCGAGCCGCGCGCGTCCCTGGCTCCTCGTTCCTCGTTCCTTTGAAGTTCCTCGTGCCGGTGTAATTTGCTCCCTCGAGTGTATGCATTTGCTCTCCTCAGCTGCAAGGAGCACGGGTCGGGAAGCACGCGGGGAGCTCGAACGCAGAGCTCAGCTGCGCGGCTGGCTCTGACTGCCTTTCTGGTCACGGGGAGAATAAAAAGTCGATGCGGAAATGAATGAATTTGTCGCGATCAAACGAATTAAACTAGTATGTCTAAGTGGATGCTCGCTCAGAATATGAGTGAGCGACAGCAGGATTAATCAACAGGCAGCTTTAGGGAATATTTAAAAATGCTTCCTTTTTCTTTTCCTCTGCTCGCCTGTAACTCCAAGGCGTCACTTTGGTGACGTGAATGCCCTTGTGAATGCCCATATATGGAGAGGAGCAGATTTTCCCAGAGCTGCATGCTAAAATCTGCTATAAATCATGAAATAACACATTTACCGTTATTTCTCCACAATATAAGTAATCGCTCCTGTATTTTTTTTAAATAAACTAATAAATATTAATGGCGATGCAATTTGAAAACATGGTGGGTGTTGGACTTTAATGTGATATTCAAATGTAAGATTGGAGTCCATTTTTATTCCAAGATTAGTAACAGAGGTGGAGAGGGTGATGTCTTGTCCAGAAAAGGAAAGTCTTGTTATAGGAGATGTTTGTACCTGGTGAGGGGTGCCAATCAGTATGGCCTCAGTCTTGGAGCAGTTTAATTGAAGAAAGTTCTGATTCATCCATGCCCTAATTGCCTCCAGGCAGGCAGAGAGGGCAGTGAGTGAAGATGGAGATGACAAGGTGGAAGATGAGGATGCTCCAGTCCTGATGTAAAGCTGTGTATCGTCGGCATAACAGTGAAAAGAAATGTTGAACTGATTAATAATTTGACCTAAAGGCAGCATGTAAAGGGAAAACAGCAGGGGCCCCAGAACCGACCCCTGAGGGACACCACAGGAGACACAGACTGTCTGGGACGTGGCGTTGCCAAGACTAACACATTCCAGCCTATTGGAGAGGAAAGATTTGAACCAGTCCAGGACGGTGTCGCAGAGACCGACCTCCACATGAAGACGGTGGAGGAGGATACTATGGTCCACAGTGTCGAAGGCTGCAGTGAGGTCAAGGAGGACAAGGATGGAGGGAGAGCCAGTGTCAGCAGCCAAGAGGACATCATTGGTAACCCTCAGCAATGCAGTCTCTGTACTGTGAGCTGCCCTGAATCCAGACTGGAACTTCTCATACAGGGAGTGTTGTTGTAGGTGATCCTGCAGCTGAGCAGCAACAGCTTTTTCCAGCACTTTAGACAGAAAAGGGAGGTGTGAAATTGGGCGGTAATTAGAAAAAATGTCGGGATCCAAATTAGATTTTTTCAGAAGAGGCCTAATGATGGCGGTTTTTAGAGGCAGTGGAACATGACCAGATTGTAGAGACTGATTTATTATTTGAGTGATAAGTGGGCCTATTGCAGAATGATTGGTTTTTATGAGAGACGAGGGAAAAGGATCCAGGGCGCAGGATGAAGGCTTCATTTTCTTGATGATGGCCTCCACCTCACTCTGAACAACTTCGTCAAAGCTGCCTAGGGTCCCAGAATGCAGACACATAATATGTGTTTAAAACTTTGCCATAAACTATTGAAATCAGTTGTGTGTCTGTTAGCAAAATATCTCAGAGACAATTGAACAGATTTTAGTGAAACACTCAGAAACTAATAATTGGACATACATGTAAAACTGATTAACTCCTGAAATTAATTAATTAAAGATGGCCACCACAGCCAACCGACTTTAGGAAACACCAACATGACTATAACTCAACCAGTTTGACAGATATTGAGCTGACAGTTGTTGTGGTAGTAGCTGAGCATCATACTCAACACATACTTTGAGTGTAACACATTGTGCAACATTTTTGTCTAAAACTTTGATATAATTAGTTGGAGTCAGTCCTGTTTGTCTCTTAGCAAAATATCTCATAAACCACTGAACAGATTTCAAAGATACTTTCAACAATTAATCTTTGGATCAACTGAGAGGAAGAAAAATCTGCTCATAATTCATTCTTGTAAATTGAAACTCACGCAGAGTTTTATACGTAGTTTTTTTATTTGTATCTATAAACAGACCTTCACAACAAAGATTTGTAACTTGTGTCATTATTTTTACTAACACAAATATTTTTACCCATACATTCTTATCTACACATGCACAAACAACACATTTATTTTACAAGGTTACTAAAGTGATTTAAAAGCACAAAATCTTTGTGAGCTGAATTTGTGCACAAATAAAAAGCCATGTGTGCAAAGAGAGATCATGTAAAGTCCACACAGAAAAGCTGGGAGGCAAACATGCACTAACCACTGCTGCCCACAGCTTCTTATGAAATGACTCAATCAAACTTGTCTACAAATGATGTGTAAAACACTTGAACAATAGAAATGATCATTTCAGTGTGATGTGCACACATGAAGCTGTCAAATGATGCAACATGTTGAAGAAAGCAGAAAAACAGCTGGTAAACAAACTAAACAGCTGCCCTGCTCTACATTTAGATTACACTTCATTCTTGGAGCTCACACACTTCACATGACATCAAGCTGACTTTTGAAACCATGGAAGGTGACAAGATATGTCTGCTTCTGTTAGTGAAGGAAGCAGAAGTGATGAACTCTTCACATCATCTTCATGAGGTTCTGATGATCGCTCAGTGGATCACCAGAGAGCTGGACTACAAAGTGAAGGGAACAGCTGTGTTGAGCTGAAACTTCTCAGAGTCACTAACGAGCCTGATGACATCACCATGGTAACAGAGACAAACGAGCCTGATGACATCACCATGGTAACAGAGACTGAAGTCAGTCTGATGACATCACCATGGTAACAGAGACTGAAGTCAGTCTGATGACATCACCATGGTAACAGAGACTGAAGTCAGTCTGATGACATCACCATGGTAACAGAGACTGAAGTCAGTGTGATGTGAAACTGTCAGGAAGAAGCTCCATGTGTTCACTGAATCTTTTCTTAATGACATCCCAAATATTCAAATGTGACTGAAACAGCATTAATATCTCATTATAGTTCTACCAGCTGCTGTAAGATTTGAAACAGATTGTCAAATAAAACTAAACTCAAACTTCCAGCGTCATCCTAAAAATCACTCAGAGCTCCACATTCAAATAATATAATGTTTGTGTTTTCATTTCTAATTTAATCAGAATACAAAGTTTATTTAGGGATGTATATTTTATTTATCATTTAATATAATAAATCTAACCTGTGGCTTCCAGTTTCAGGTCAAATGATTTCATTTGAGTCAAACTCGTTTTCAATGAACTCATAATTTTAACATAAGAAATCTGAGAAATCTGCTGGAAAACTTGAACACACTCACAGGCCACATGAGCCAGTTTGTGTTAAAAAGCTCCAGTAAAACCAGTAGAGTCAAAACTAAATGTTTGCATTTTACAAGACGTTACCATCAGAACCATAAATGAAACGGATCATACAGCCTCTTCAGAACATCTGGACCATCACTCTAACATTTATACAGCTGCTGATTCCATGGGACTGGTAATCCAAATATTCCAGTTCAAACTTTAATGGCTCATTTTACTGGGACCCAGTATCCCAACAGAACTTCAAACAACAAAGTCATGGAGTGAATCATCAGCTGATGTGTGAATGCAGCAGGTCTACTGACAGAAACACACTGAAAGTTCAGTTATCAAAGAAATCATTTTGAATTGTCCTGAAATTATTGTTATTAGTTTACATCACGTCTTTAAAAGTTTTGTTTTGTTTTCTAATCTTACATGTTTTATTCTTTATTCAGATTGATCAGCTGCAGGTTGTCAGAGATCAGCTGTTCTTCTCTGAGCTCAGCTCTGAAGTCCAACTCCTCCCATCTGACAGAACTGGACCTGAGTGACAACAATCTGCATGATCCAGATGTTCAGCAGCTGTTGTATCTTGTGGAGAGTCCAGGCTACAGACTGGAGACTCTGAGGTCAGTGAAGGTCGGAGTCGTTTCAGCAGAATTGGACTAAAGCCAGTTGTTGTCAAAGCAAAGATCCAGTGTTTCCAGTAAACCTGCAGCTTCCCAGTAAGTGTATTTCTGAATGAATGTATGAGAGGAGAACAGGGACTGGTTTCAGGATCAAACACAAAGACAAGAAAAGAAGGAAAGAGCGAGCATCACTTGAAGGAATGCACATCACTCACCAAAATAACATGTGATCATGTGATGTCTCACCAGATCTGTTAGAGCTTGGAGGATGTGTTGTGAATGACTGTCAGCTACTACCACACCACATTTTACATCAGTATCTGTCAACTTCACTGAGTCACAGCTATTTATGTCTAAGCTGAATTTCAGTAGCTGTGGCAGCCATCTTGATTTGTGTTGACTCCAAATGTTAATCAGTTGAAGGTGAACATTTCAAATGTATTTACTGCAAGTTTAAATAAAGTCCATCCAGTGGTTTATGAAATATTTTGCTAACAGACAAGCAGGGTTGACTCCCAACAGTTACTAAGTTTTACCCAAAGATGTTGCACAATGTGTTGTGATTGAAGTTTGTGTTGGTCTCTCTGAAAGACTCATTCATCTCTTCTGCTGCTTCTTCTTCTCTCTACAGATGGAGGTGATGACGTTTGTTCTGAAGAGATGAACATGATGGTGTGTTTGTGGGAGAAGATGAACTGAGTTCTTTGTGTGTTTTAAATGTTGTGAGACAACCCAGAACTGAAAGTTTGACTTCCTGTTTGAACTTTCTTCACTGTAACAGATGCAGTGGTGGAGAAAGTACTCAAACACTGTACTTAAGTAAAAGTACAAATAAACAGACAAAAATGTACTCTAGTAAAAGTAGAAGTACCATATTAATGTTTTTACTTAAGTAGAAGTAAATAAGTACTTGATTTTAAAAATACTTAAAAGTATTAAAGTAAAAGTACTTGCTGAATGTATTACCTAATCCAATGATCTACAATATCATAAGTGTGCATACTGTATGTATATTTTCTGTAATACATTAATAGTGTTGAGTCATTTTAATGAACAATGCTGCAGATAATACAGTACTGTACATGTTTTTATTGTGTTTACTCTGTGACACAGTTCACACTTGGACTTGTGATTCTGTGCGTCAGAATTTCAGGGATGACCTACAGAGTTAAATGACATTAAGCAAAATAAGAAAGATTATACCTGTGAAAGTTTTTATTTAACACAAACCAATGTGTCATTTTAACTGCAGTAAACACATTTAAGTAAAAGTTGTCTGACAGAAAAAAGGAGCATTAGACACAACTAACAAAGGAACATCTGATCATTTCAACTGCAGTTTGTCATCAACTCTAGTTAAAATACTGTCAAGTCAACCTTGCAATTTGTCAATAGTGAACAATATTTTACCTTCCATCCTGACACCATTTTCAAAACTTGGACCTGAGTGTTGAGTCATTTGGAGACATCTCTTGTCTCCTAACATCATGAACTGACACATTTTAATATTGCAGCAAGAATTTCTTGTTCAAGTTCAGAAGAAGTTGGTTTTCAAAGTTTTTTGAGTCCAGTCTGGCTCTTTTGGGAGAGAGAATCTGTCTGAACAGAATCTGACTGAACAGTCTTTCAATAGTCTTTCAGTAATATTAAAATAGTCTTTGAATAATGTTTCAATAAGGCCATGGGTGTTGGTGTATTTTCTGGCAGAATCTCTGTGGTGGAATCCATTTTGAGTGTGTTAGTGGTGCTGTGGGTGCTCCCAGCTCAATGTATATACTAGAATATATGTCATTGATTCAGTTCTTCTTGAATAATAATAATAATAATAATAATGAATTCAATTTGTAATGCACTTTTCATTAATAAAAATCTCAACGTGCTACAATGTGTAACAAGGTAAAGATAAAAAATAAAACAAGTGATAAAATCAAATAAAATCAACAATAATATCGACTAAGATCAAAGATAAAATCATGTAGATTTAGGCTTGCTTAAAAAATAAATAAAATAAAACAAGTGATAAAATCAAGTAAAATCAATAAAGATATCAGCTAAGATCAAAGATAAAATCATGTGGAGGCAGAATAGGCTTGCTTAAAAAGAAAAGTCTTAATGCCGCTTTTAAAGTCAACCAGTGACTGTGGAGCTCTCAGGTCATCAGGGAGGGAGTTCCACAGGCGGGGGGCAGCCACACAGAATGCTCGGTCTCCCATGGTCCTCAATTTGGTCCGAGGAATATGAAGTAAATTACTGTTCTGTGATCGTAGAGACCGGTGAAGGCAGGTCTAATGTTACCTGTCCACTTTGCAGTGATTCAATGGACCAACTCCCCTCTTGACATCATTTCAAACTAACGACAAATCAAAAAGCTGCAACGTGAATGTAACTTGTAACTCAACACATTATAGAAATGTAGTGTAGTAGAAAGTACAGATAATTTATGTAAAATGTAGTGGAGTAAAAGTAAAAAGTACCCATGTTTAACTCTACTTAAGTAAAGTACAGATACATGAAAAATGTACTTAAGTACAGTAACAAAGTATTTGTACTTAGTTACATCCCACCACTGAACAGATGTTCCTTTACTGCCCTCTGGTGGTCATTTCTGTAAATACATCAAAGTCTTTGGAAGACTTTGGTGGTGGTGGTGCTAAACAGTTCATAGTAACACAGCAGAGGTGTTTGTCCCTTGTTGATGTGAATCTTTAGGTTTGAATCCTCTTTATTTGTCTCTAAGTTGATGGAAGCATCAAAGTGATGCATGTAGAACAGAAACTAAAGGTTCTCACATGTTCTCAGTCTCCAAGAGCAGCTGCACAACCTGAACATGTGCAGCTGCTCTGCTCCCAGTCCTTTGTTGCAAGTCTCAAGAGTTCAAGAGTTTGATTCTCATCATTCCACAACATGACATGCATGAGGAGGAACCAAACAGTTCCTGAGCTCCACTTATGTCAGCATTTAAGAAGTAAAGAAGAAAATAAAACTTTATAACTTGATGTTGATTTATTTTCTCACACTTCACCTGCTTCTCTTTACTGCTGCCAGAAAGGAGAATGATGAAGTGATGTTGTTTAGAAGAAAATGTCTCGCTCACTTTTCTTCATGTCACTGCCACAAGTGACAGCAGCTCTCTGCATGTGCTGCATCACTTGATTGATGTGACAGGAGGAAAGGAGAGGTGTTTGTGAACTCTTCAGAGTGAGCTCTCGTCCAGTGCTCCCTCAGCAGGAGCTCTAAGTCTTCCTTCTTCTCTTCTCCTCCATCCTGTTGGAAGCTGCACACTATTGACTTCAGCTCACATGTTCAAAAACATGCATGTTAGGCTCACATGTTCAAAAACATGCATGTTAGGCTCACATGTTCAAAAACATGCATGTTAGGCTCACATGTTCAAAAACATGCATGTTAGGCTGCCTTCAGGCCCAGGAGGAGCATGCAGAGAGATGTGTGCTCTCAACGGGGTTTGCCTGCTTAAATAAAGCTTCATGAATAAATCAATAGTTTGATCACATTTCAGTCAGTTTGACATGAACACACATGACGTCATGTTTTATTTCTGGTTGTGGGCTTCTGTGTCTGAGAGTCTTTCTAATGGAAACAGGATCAATTCTCTTCAAGTTCCTGTCACATCCAGTTTTCATGATAAACACTAAAGCGTTCATGGAAAGAGAACATTACTGATGTATGGCAGAATCAATTCACGCAGCTCACATGAACAGTTGTGGAGATATTTGCATGTGCAGGAACGGAGAGATGACAACGCCTGCATGGAAACACATCATTGCTACAACAGCTAACACAGACAGGAGCACAGAGTCTGATGTTTCTTTACATTATTCACAGTCACTATTAAAGAAAGATGAAGAAGAGTCACATCTTGTAGAAACAAAGATTTTGAAAGACTTCTTCCTCTTTGTTGTCACTTCCTGTTTCACTCCGGCCATGCCATGGAACTAATTCATGGATATTATGCAGAATTTATTCTATATTAACATGTTCTTCCTCTTTTTGTGTTCGTGCATGTCACAGGCATTTGAAGGTCCAGTTTCTTAGGTCCACCTGTAGAATCCAGTCCAACAGTGGTGCTGCTGGGAGGTGGACTGGTCTCCAGTTTGAATTAAATTCACAGTTTGAGCTCAAAGCTCACACAGAAGAAGTGTATTCTAGTCAGAGGGTTTCTAACATTCAGAGCCTCGTGTGTGTAAAGTGTTGTCTTAGTAGCAGAAAGCCTCTGATCCTGCTCCAGTGGGCCGTCCAGAACAAACACCAGTGGATGGAGACACGTCCAACACTGTGGACAGAGTGGACGTCAGAAAGTGTGTGCAGGTGTAACAATATAGGAGTTATTAGTCAGTTTACTGACTTACCTATAGTTTAGACGTGCAGGTATGAGCAGACTTTTATCTGCACAAACTTGCCACCAAGTTCACGGGGTCTCAACTTTTTCAGAATAAATCAACAAATCTAACGATGTGATTAGCCAGAAATGTAATTTCACACTTAGACTTCAATTTATGTTGGTCTACCAAAAAATAGACCTTTTATTGAAACTATCACAAAAATTACATTAAACATTTGTATCGATATTAGCTCTGATTTAATAACTACGTTGACAAGAATTCAAATTAAAACAAACAGACAGTTGGAACTTAACTGTTGGCACATTTACTTGACAGATTAAATAGCTTATGAAAAATAAGAAATAGGAGGAAGAAGATGAAAGCTAAGTTAACTGAAATTAATTATTTGAAACAACCAGAGTGGCACCTTTCCCATACGGATCAGGCTGAGCCTCCGACACGTGCAGCATACAAACAACGCCTCTTTACCTGGTGACGAGACGTCTTGCGAGGTGAGGACTGAGAAGTTTGTGGACACTAACGGACTGTGTGGTCCAGTGAGCGTCCAGATGACTTCGAGCGTGTATGACTGGGTCAGACGAGCGGGAGCACGCATTCACCGGCAGGAACAGGCCCCAATCGCACTGGTTGAACTTTCAAAGTAAAACTTCAGAAAACAAATTCTTTCAGAAATGAGTGTTGAGGCACAGCAAGGCTTTGCCGCGACTCTCAGCTGAGACGTGGGTCGAGTTGGCACAAATGACCGGGCGTCTCCAGCTTTTCCCAAAGGAGAGCAACCAGTTGGCAGTTAGTTGTCTTCCAAAAAACTAAAGGCAAATGCAGGAAGTGCCCATTTATAGGGAGGCGGGATCTGAACCACCTCCTGATAACTATTGGCTGGTTATAACAAAATAAAAGATGGAAGTT
>JBBPBX010088271.1:0-14529 GCA_038048925.1 Garcialebias charrua
CAAAACATGTTGGCACGCGTCTTGCGCAGCGTGGCATTTATTGTCCATCCATCTCGGTAACGCAGACGTTTCCTTGACCACCTCCTGTCCGTGCTGCGGCGAGACGTTTGTTTGAAGCCATTTTCAGATCAAACCATTTATTCTTGATTTCTGATACTGTACGACCCACGGGACACACAACATATGCACTACAATATTAATATGAAGTTAACTGTAGTTTCGAGACATTTTAAAAAACGTGGGGGGGGTAGCGGTGCGCCACAGCTCTTCTGAATAAGTGAAACTATAATGTAACACAGTACACTAAAATTAAAGATATTTGACCATCCGACACTTGCGGGGGGTGGGGGGGTAGCCACAGCGCCACTGAGAGCAGATCTCCGAACGCGTGAAGTTCCTCCTTTTACTTCTTGAGTTTGAATGAATGGACACTTCCTGCTGTCAGAAGGCAGGAAACGTGGCCTTATATGGTGTTTTGAGGGGTGGGAATTATGTAAATAACCCCTCGGCGTGCACGCGCAGCTGTTTAGAACAGGTGGGATTCATCATATTTACGCAACCCATTTACACACGTTTCCTCAGGATAGAAGACTTTGTTGAATCTGACGTGGCATGTTCGTACGAACGCTTCGTACGAACAAAAGTAGGAGAAATTTAGGATAAAAATACGAACATTTTCGTGAATGAGGGCCAATGTCTCTCTGGTAGTGGCTAAAAATAATCCAAACAAACATAAGCTTCTTTACTGTCTGTGTTGTTAGTCATTGTAGCAATGCTCCGTTTACATGCAGGCGTTTCACTTTGACATCACTTCCTGTGATGTGAAAAAATTCAAATATTTTAGCAACTGCTCGTCTCAGTGATGTGGATTATTATTATTACTTTTTATTATTTTTGTAATACTTATGAATCACTGAAATGTTAAATCAAAAATGTAGGTGAGAAAGGTAAAGCACCCACATCTGTCTCATCCCCATTGCCTTGAGCAAGGGCCTTAACCTCTACTTAACCTCTAAATGGCAGCCCTGTGGTCCGCACATGGACTACAGTAGCTAGATAGTCTGTGGTTGTGTCAGGAAGGGCATCCGTGCGAGTTTGCTCACCCCTGAAGACGGGAGAAACCAAAGGAAGAAAATATACAGTAAAGTGTACATCATGTTGTTTGTTTTAAATTACTCATCAATTAAAAAGTGAGGCAGTTTCCTTCACGCACGTCCATCTTTTTTGACTTAGCATCCGATCAGAGGCTCTGCAGATCAGGTTTGATTCTGTGCCTCAAATGTACTTTATAAGTATCACTTTCCACCTCTGCATCGAGGCTGATGATGCCACAGCCCGTTAACCTTCCTGGTGCTCCTGGGGATAAATGACCCACGAGACTTCAGCTCTAAAACTGAGGTCTTGTAGGTCATTTTGACCCAAAGGCAGCAGGAGGGTTATACTCACAGAAGTGACAACACTTGTCTGTGGTCACTCAGTTCCTCGGTCGTTGCTCTGTTGCATGTCAGAAAAAAAAGTAGTTTTAAGACATTTGTCCTGCAAGTTCCAACTTTCAAAAACATCATGTGCTGTGACAAAAGGACATTATGTTTGAAGTTAACATTGTGTCTCGTCTACGGAGCCATAAAGTTACCGGTAACTCCTACTTCTCAACTTCCCTGCTAAGCTGGCAGCCTCAGATTCTAATGTTACAGGTAGAGCCTGACATGGTAATTTTGGCTATCGTCGATATGATACTGGGCAGCGAAGGCGACCACTGATAACCAATATAATGGCTGAAAATTTCGAGCTTTGTCCTCCTCCACCCCATTTAAAGCTCAACTGGGCGGTTGTGGCTGAGTGGTTAGAGCAGTCGTCCTACAATGCAAGAGTTGAGGCTTTGATGCCACCTGCAGTCTCATACCTAAGTGTCCCTGGGCAAGACACTGAACCCCTCATTGCCTCTGCTGTGTGTCCCATCGTTGTATGAATGTGATAAAGCTCTGATTAATCTTTGTAAAGATATAGTAGAGTGCTGTATGGATGGGTAATTAGGGCACATATTGTGTTGTAAAGTGCTTTGAATATCTTGATAAGATGGAAAAGTGCTATATAAGTGCAGTCCATTTACTATTCATCCCCAAGAATCTGAAAGTGAAGCAGAGCTTGTTTATTTAGCATGGCTGTTAGCAATCATGAAGCTAAGCTAATCAGCTACACGCTGGACGTTGTCCCACAGTACGTGTATCACCCACTGAGCAAGGAGACATCTAAACAACGTATTTTTTGCACGTCTAAAGTCGGTCGATCGCAGGTGCAGACTGTGATGCAAGATGACGTCTTTTTCCGATGTCCACTGGACAGTCAATATAGACATCAAAAGTTAACTTATTTTATTCACTTCAGATAATAATAATATTATTATTAAGTGCTTTGTGTTGTCATCATTGTATAGTATCATACAATGGCAAACCCATCTACTCCCTGGTGGATGTCAAAATGACTGGGGTTCAATTCTAAGACCTTTGGGGTTAGAGTCAGCTGCTCTGCCGCTACTCCATCTCTGTGCGGCAAATAGATCCACAGAAACAGTATTGACCATCTATTGTGCAACAGGAAACAGGTCTGCCACCCACTAGAAACAGATGGACTAAGATTTACAAATAAATCATCACTCCTTAAATTTCACTAGAAACATTTGGACTAGACTCCTTAAAAATTTCCTTTATCCTCTTTACTGGATTAACAGAAGAAGCTCTGAGAGAAATGAACGCAGAAAATAGCGACAGTTGGTTTATGAACGAATCCCTGCAAATTTATAATCATAAAAGAGTAACTGTGCACGTTACTCTTTTATGATTGTATACTTTATGATTATAAAAATTGTGATTCACTTAAGGCTGCACCTGTCTTGGGTGTCTATATGACCTCCAAGTCTGACGTTCAAACGTTTGTCTCTATATTGATGTACAAGTGAGGTCATGGTTAGACGTTCAGAGTGGACCTTGTTTGCATGTCGTGGAGACATCCAAAATTGGTCTTGACCAACAGACTCAATATAGACATGATCAGCACATCCATTCGACGTCTAATGTTTAGTGGGAAGTTGTTCACTGGTCATTAAAACAGTCTTTCTAACAGGCGTTCACATTTTCTGTCCTCCACTATTCACCATAAAGTTATCAAGTGAGTTACAAATTTATAAATTAAACAAAGAAACACCTTTCTCTGTTCATTGTTTCAACAGTTAGTCACGTATGGTGAAGGTCTAACTATTATTGACCACAGCAGAGTTTATTTTTCTTTGTAGAGAAATAAAGATTTCTGACAAACAATGCATTTCATTGAGGACAACAAAGATAACGCTACTAATGATATATATTTACTGCCACGTTAGGTTTGTTGTTCTGGATAAAGTTTTACAAGACAGTAGCCTATGCTAGCTTATCTAAATGTTAGCTCACTAACTTGAGAGGCACATAGCTAATGACAAGCAGGTTGAAGGATTAAAGATAATTTATTATTGTTGATTTGTTTTACAGATCAGTTAAAATAAACTTACCACGCTCTGTTCAGCAAATTACGCTACATAGTATTGCTCCCTGCTTTGCCTGTGCTGAATGTGAAAGTGAAACTTAAGTGAACAGCCATGACTTGAAAGTTGTTTTCATGCACCCTCTGCTGGATACGTTGTACAATTACTGCTGGTTCCAGCATTTTAGGGGTGAAAATTCGAAGTGTTTATATTGGCCCATAATGGGACAATTTATCACTGATACGACAGGTCCCCAAACTTCTATATCAGTCTAAATTATCAGCCCTGCTGATATGTCATCGGTCAGGCTCTAGTTACAGGATCGCGCGTCTGAGGAAATGTGCACACACTTCTTACACTATTTGTGTGGCATTGGCCAGCAAAAGATGCATTTACAGCAAATGAACTCATCTGACTGCACCTCGGATTTTCTCTGGCACGCTGAACTCAGTATCGTGTGCGTTCTTGTTGTGTGCGTTGCTATAAATGTGTTCACAATGATGTGTTTACGTTCAGAACATTGTCACACGATTGGTTCCTTCGTGGTGTTTACATGTTGCGCTGCATCTACTGTATTATCTAATGTCAAATCTGACAACATGCAATTAGCAGCTGTCACTTTCACATAACACAGCTGTCAATCAACACAACTCTCCCGTGGCAGCATGTACAGTGACACAGATATTCTGGGTTCAAAAACAAGCACCTCTGAAATGATTTATAATGTGCACATTTTGTTCTGAATTTTGTTGCAGCATATTTGAATGTCCTGGGCCATTAGTTTTGAAGAATAATTTCAAAACAAATGTAGAACTTTCCTTTCTCCTTAATGGGAAGTTTTTCACCTCTGAAATTGACCAACAAGAGGTCAGAGGTGAATTTTTGTGATTGGACCTACTTGTGGGAGCCCTGCAGGAAGGTGAGACAATAAATTGATAGGAAAATAAGAGACAGAAATGAAATGTATTTAAAAAAAGGGACATGCATCTAAACACATACTGTAATTGTAAGTCTAATAATGTTTTTGTTTTAATGTTCAAAAATCAGTTTTTCATACAAATTTTGCAACATTTATTGTAATCTCTCTCTTCTGCAATCCCGTTTACACAACTACAGACTTTTTTCTCCATTTGTATGAAAAATTACTTCCGTTACTTTTTTTTAAAACAAAAAGTCGGAAGTACTCCTGCTGCTTTGTTAGATGGTGAGAACATACGTACACTTTATGATACCAAACAATAGAGAAATAACATTTTAGCTGGGTAAAAGATCTTTCAAAAGTATTGCTGTAGAATCAGAATCAGAATTTGCTTTGTTATCATTGCACCGAAGTACAGTGAAATTATGTCCGTACAGTCGTCCGAAAGATGGGCGGAGTGCACATTGCTGCTACTCCTAAGAGCGTGGCCTTTTTTTTTAAGATTGAAAAGGGGAAAGGCCATGAGGAAAGGATAGTGGTATTGCTAAAAAGATCTTTTCACACCTTGTCAATGTCAGGACACAATCTGAGACATCAAAAAAATCTATCGGCAAGCACATTTATAGCCACATTACATATGCATTTGTTGACAAGACGGTGAGATTTGTCCATGAAGCACTTCCAGATAGCACCATAGTCCTGATAAGATGTTAGTGTCAGTCGGTGCAGCTCTGATAAGCATTCACAGAAGTTCTCGGGGGTGGGGGTGGGTATTGCGCATGGGACGGATAGAGCAGAGCCTTCTTAGTTTACACATATCCCAGGAGAAATTTGGTAAGTTGGCCTGCTTCAAGGCTGAACAGGGGAGTCAAATTCAGATAAGCCATGATTGTTAATTTTTTTTTCAGGCAGACTGTTGTTTCTCGTCAGCCTTGAGCTCTACTGGCACTTTGGATGATCCAAAATGTTCAGATTTATGAGGATTCCACTGGTCCGTGCTTATTAGCTCCCTCCAAGGTCGTCCCCAACATGCTGGTGAGTCCCAGAAGCCACAACTGGCCTGCAATTCTCATAAATCGCTTCCATCCTACGGTTGAGCTCAATCAGCTGAGTCTGAGTAAACGCGAACCAAACCTTCAAGGTTGGCAGCTTTGCCATGGCCAGAACTGCTGCCAATGTATTCTTTAATAGCCGATAACACAGGTATCCGACGGTGCCAAAAATAAGAAACCCTGCTATCATAAATACAATTGTATAAATATTTGGTATACTGTATTCCTGAGACAATACAGAACGGCACATCAACTTATCCATGACGTACCCTGCTGCGTGCATCTCAGCGGGACATGATGGTTCTCCAGGACCCTGTCGCTTGGTTGAATTTTTTTTATCAATTACGTTGAAAGTCCAGCTGACCAGATCTATGTCAGGAATTTACGATATGGAAGATGTGTAAAATAGAAGCTTTGATACACAGGACAGAGAGCAAAAAAAGTAGGAGCGAGATGGGAGAGGGTAAAAAAATGCATCTGCCTTGCTCGAGAGTGAGTGAGAAAAAAAAGGGGTTAGAAAAGGGGTAAAAAAAAAGGTAGTGAGGGTTTGCAGGGCCTAGTTGGCATAGTCAGTTCAATTCACTTTTTTTTATATTGCCAGTTCACCTAATTCACATTTTAAAATGACAATTATCAAAATATATTTAAAGAAGCCAGCAGATTGTGTTGAATCTTTATTTTGTTGCAAATGTCCATCCTGAACAGCATGATACTGACAGCGGAAAGAAATGACCCCTTTAACAGGAAGAAACCACCACCAGGACCAGACTCAGAATATGCCTCGACCATCAGGACAAGGACAGGAGACACAGACGATCACATAGCCTACATCATTTATTATTTAAAACCCTGGATATCAGAAGTCATTACATTATCAGAGTCCATAAAGTGGACAGTGTCGAACTGAACAATTTCAACCATTTTAAAGGCTTCGAGCTAGCTGACAATAAGAGTTTTTTGCACATTTGCAAAGTTTCCTTGACTTACCACTCCTAAAAGCCAGGACTACTGATACAATGTTTTTGCCCAATGTTATGGACTGTACGTACACAAACCACAATAGATCGAGTCCGCAGAAGTCGAACCGTGAAGTAGCGAGGGACTGCTGTACAGTACTGGGTTTTTCTTGTATTTTGTTGTTAGTGCTGGGAGCTGCAAACTGAGGCACAAACTGTCAATACCAACCAGCCAGTCAGAGAAAAGACAAGAAAACTACTTTGTACCTTTTTGATGCGAGGCTAGGGTAATTGTGGATATCTTCCAACTTGTCCACTTGTGGACACACCTCTCCCTGTCCCAGCTGGTAACCCAAGTATTGTACAGTACTGTGTTTCTTGTGCCACTCACATTTGGAAGTATTTAGTGTCAGCCCTGCCCTCTGAATCTTCCCCAGAGTAAGGTGTTGAACCATGTGTTACAGAAGATCACCACATAATGCATGTAAAAACAAACTTACCGTAACTGTAACATGGTGGTGGTGCGTAGGAGGAGAGCTAGCTTAGCATTAGCAACACGTGCTCAAGCGTAGCTCGGAAAAGAGCGACAGAACTTTGATTCCCATTTGTACTTTATTACATTACTTAGAAAACCATACAATGCCAGTTCTCCATCGGCGCTAAGTCTAATATTCATACATGAATATAAATAGAATATAGTTCGTACATCCTTCACTACTGAGGTTGAGCAGAGCAGGTAACGTGAACACACAGTCCAGCTCCCAGCTACACACTGCTGACTTCTATAATGAGTCATGATATCTCAAATAAAGAAGGTGCCCATGTGTGGCGTTGGAAAGGTACTACAACAGCAACAGCAATATACATATTGTTACAATATATTTTCCCATAAATCAATAAATGGATCAGATGTTTTTGGTACAAAGAAGTAATGGACTGTTGAATCTAGATTTACTCACAAAACTTAATTTCTTCAAGGCAAACTTTGTGTACTATTACTTCACACAAAAGTTTTCAAAATCCCACAATTTGGTATAGTTCTTTAACTATAAATGGTAAATGGTAAATGGAGCTTACGGTACTTATATAGCGCTTTCCAGCCCCCTATATGGGCCCCAAAGCGCTTCACAGTACCAGCCATCCACCCATTCATCCACCCATTCATACACTGGTAGCGGTAGGCTGCCATGCAAGGCGCTGCCAGTCCTATATAACTATAGACTGAAAAAACACGAACTATAAAACACCTGAAACAATAAAGATTTTAAATTACTCATATGTAACATGTGAATCCCTGGTGGGTAATTTGTTGCATTACTGAGTTTGTGTTTGCTTTTATGTCTATGCTTTTAATTGCTCTGCTCCCGTTCTAAAAGCATAGTGCTCCCGTTGGTGTTGCTTTGATTTGCTCTGGGCTTCCCACAAAATGTAAATCGAGCTGTTAGAGATAGAAACACTCAGTTAGCATGCTAACCCCCAGCATCCCGTAGGAGTGGAAGGGCGGCGAGATGTGATATTTTATTCGCTGATGATGTAGTTAAATGTGGTAACGAGCTGCAGCGGTTTCACGGCGCTGAGTTCAGCTGATCTGGAATCAGGCGTCAGCTGATCGTCGGAACATGGGAGCTAATATCAAGTGTTCATGTGGAGTCTCAGAGGAGGGAGCAGATGCTGTTTTACACAGTTCATCTGGAAATCATGATGTCACACAGCCACCCTCACCCCTCCCTTCACAACAGTGTCTTTCTTTGTGTGTGTATGAGAGAGAGAGATTTTGCATCCTTGTGTTTTGGGTGTGTACAGTTCTCCATGTGTAGGAAGATCTAGGATGTTGTTGCCTAGCAACAGTATGAAACCCAGTGCTCCCTACTTGTGGGTGCACGAGCATGTGTGCATGTGAGTGAGAGTTTGCAGCAATATCACAAAATCAGTATTTTCCCAGAGTTCTGCCGCAGCAGACTGTGAAATAGTGAACACACTCTGGTTGTCCGTTACAACGATCAATTAAAGAAGTCGCTCTTCTTATAGGAACGGGTGTCGCCCGCCGCCTTTCATTTTGAAACTGAGAACATCTCATTAAGACAAACGACAGAGGTAAAGCCATTTCTGTCAAACCGCAAAACGTAAATAATGTTTTTCATATCTCATACTGAGAGAGCTTGTGAGGTGTGAGCGAGATCGATGTGTCGAAGATCAGTGTCGGTTACTGCCAATACAAATTTAAGCTCATTGGCTGTCAAATTAGCAGAATTATAGTCATTATTGTGTTGATTAATCTTAACCCTTCAGCTTAGGAGCCAAGATGGTGTAGTGGCAGGGCGTTTGACTTGGGACCCGAAGGACGCGGGTTCGCGTCCCGGACACTACACATCTTGGGGTGTCTATGAGTGCACACCTATTTCTCCAGCTCCCCGAGCGCCTTCTATGGCTGCTCACTGCACCGCCTGGTAGGTGGTTGGGTTAAATGCAGAGACGAATTTCGTCTGTGTATGGGAAACATACGCAGATGACAAGATTAGACAATTATTATTATTATTGTTGAAATTTGAAACCATTCTCAAAACTTCACTTTCTTTCTAAGATCTTGGAGAAAATATCCAGATGCATGCTCCAGGTAGAAAAACTTAACAAAGTTAAGTCAGGTCCTCTGGACGGATTTAAAAAAATGTTGAAACGTTTCATCTTTTATCTAAAATACTCTGTCAGTTTGTCAGTCAGTCTCAGTCTGACTGACAAACTGACAAAGTATTTTAGATAAAAGATGCAACGTTTCAATAATTAAAAAAAAATCCGTCCAGAGGACCTGACTTAACTTTACAGGTAGTCCCCGACTTACGAGCGAGTTCCGTACTTATGAGTTGCTCGTAAACCGGAAATTCGTACGTCGGAACAAGAAACGCGTGTTCTCGTAAGTCCGGATTTTCGCTCGTAAGTTGGAACATTTATGCTAGCGCTACTACGAACACTCGTTTTTCATCAAAAACATTCATACTACTTCATAAACATGCTCAGAAACGTGTTTCCAAACGGTTAGCTAACACACTTTCATCTAAAAACACAAAAAAGTGCTGTATTTTTTACAAATTTGCTGCTCGTTTGCCAGCTCGTAAGTCCGGGACCTCGTATGTAAGAGCGCTCATAAGTCGGGGACTACCTGTATTAGACTTGGAGAAAATAGTTTTTATTCAATTAAATGGGTTTTTCAATGAAAATGATATTTTGAGATATTTCAGTCTGGTTTTAAACACTTACACAGCACCAAAACAGTTTTAGTAAGATCTAAAAAAGCTACAGGTAAGTTTGGTCCTCTGGTAAGAGTTTGTAATGATAATTTTTTAGCAAATGACCAGTTTGTGATCCTTGTACTCCTGGACCTTACTGCTGCTTTTGACACTGTTCATCACCACCACCACAGTATCCTTATATCACAGTTAGAACACTGGGTTGGGATTACAGGTACAGGATTAGAATGATTCTGTTCTTATCTGAGTCACAGAAGCTCTTGTGTTAATGTTGGTAATAGTGTATATTATCTGCTTCAGCGCCTCTTTCCTGCGGGGTTCCACAGGGCTCGATTCTTGGACACCTTCTGTTTTCACTGTATCTGCTCCCTTTGGGATCTATCCTGAGGAAATATAGTCTTTCTTTTCATTATTATGCTGATGATTGTCAGATTTATCTGCCCTTTAAACCCATTAGTGTTAGCATAATTAACATCTGTGTGGCCAGGTGTCTTATTGAAAGACACAATGATCCCCTGTTTCTGCTGACCCTAACTCACTCACTGTTTGACTGACTGTTGGAGGCCCTGCCAACTACCTGATAACACTATCACCTCACTTGCCATGCCATTATGTTTGTCCTTTAGTGTGTCTATTCTAAACACGCCAGCTTTTCAAATCAAGTAATTTATGTACCCATCTCAGATCTGCTTGTGGAACAAATTACATAAAAACCAAAGCATTTCTTGTAAGTTTTTATTGTTATTGTCAGTAAGTCCTTATTTTCCGATACAGGTAGTCCTTGACTTACGACGGCCTCGAGTTACGACGTTTCGGGGTTACGACACATCTCCCATAAAAATTAAAAATAAATTAAAAATAATTTATTTGAAGCCGATTTACGCAGTTTCCGGCAGTTTCTGGTTTAGCTACGGTAGCTACGGAGGCTACACCTTGTCGTGCACTCTCTAAAAAAGCTAAGTCTGGTCCTCTGGACATTCAAAAAACAAAACAAAACTTGTTGGAGCAAGCTGGACAGGCAGCAGCTGTGGAAAAGTAGCTGTTTTATGGACGGCGGTTTTACAACGTAAACGAATGGAGAATCCGGAGGAGGGAGGGAGAAACGGAGGAAATGGCTTCACCAGCATTCCAGAGTAGGAAATTAACTCTTTTTCCCCTTCATTATGGCTCTGAAATATATGTGATTTTTGATAATTATGTAGGGTACTGTGTTAGGATAGGCTAAGTGCTTGGTAAAATACAGTTCTGTACGTATAAGGTGCAGTTTGGACGTATGTTTCGAGTTATGTCGAAATTCGAGTTACGACGGCACGTAGGAACGGAACTCCGTCGTAAGTCGTGGACTACCTGTATTTTCCTCCAACAGATGGGAATGATTTATGCAAGTTAATTTTTTAAATCACAATAACTGTCTTTAGAGGCATATACCGGTAATTGCTCGTTCGAGTTACATCTCTCTGCTTCTTGTATATCTTTCTCGGAGCCGTGGGCCTGCTGCTAGCGGCTAGCTCTGTGTTAGCCTCCTCCGGCTCGTGGATGTTGACCTATTCCGCTTCGCAGTTGTTTGAACTTAACAACTGCTCCATTCCTCCTTCTATTTCCACCATCAAACAACTGGGACTTCTGCGTAGACCTCGTTACATCCATAGAAGCTCTCGAAAGAAAACTGTTTTTTCTCAAGCGAACTCTGATTCGATTAGTGCTGTCTGGACTGAGAGACGTGTCGCACCTCGATGGCGTCATCAGAACGCTGCGTCTGTAGGCCTTTGTAGTCCTCTGCGCACGAAGTGGCGAGGAAAACGTGGAGTGGACTTCAGTCTGCTTAAACCGGTTCAAAAAGCTCCTATTCCAACTGGTATTAAATTAGAACTTTTCAATGTGCAGTCACTATCCAACAAGTCATGTTTAATTCATGATCACATTCTGGAGAAGGACTTGGACCTCATGTGTCTTACAGAGACGTGGCACCAACCAAACGTGTTCAGTTCTCTGAATGAAGCTTGTCCCTCTGGATACAGTTATCTGCAGAGAGCCCGCAGCACTGGCCGCGGTGGTGGTCTGGCTGTAATTTATCGCAGTAATTTAAAATTGTCTCATCTGTCTTCTCAGGACTTTTCCTCTTTTGAATGTCTGGCTTTCAGCTTCAAAGCCCCACTCCTGATGAATGTTATATTAATTTATAGACCTCCCAAACCGCATGTTTCATTTAACTCAGAGATGCATGACCTTCTCACTTTTTTCTGCACCTCCCCTGTGAAGACTATTTTTCTTGGCGACTTGAATATCCACGTGGACAATTCTTCTTCACCTCTGGCAACAGATTTTAAGTCTCTTCTGGACTCTCTTAATCTCACTCAACATGTTGACGCCCCTACGCACAGCAGGGGGCATACTCTGGATTTGGTGATTACAGACACTGTACTCATCAATAACTTATCTGTATATGACCTGGGTGTCTCAGACCATAGGGTCATCTCCCTGGAAGTGCCTTCATCTTCGCCTGCTTCAAATCCAAAACGACCCATCCAGTTCCGTGACCTTAAAAACATTTCCCCTGATGTTCTGTCTGCTGATCTTCACACCCTGACCGCTGTCAATCATCCTTCTGCAGATGACTCTGTGGATTACTACAACCAATCTCTTCGGGAGCTCCTGGACCTACACGCCCCCTTAAAGACAAGACTGGTGTCTTTCTCGCGCTCAGCTCCTTGGTACACTGATGAGCTGCGCAAGATGAAGGCAACTGGCCGTGCTATTGAGAGACGTGTAAAATCATCTGGTCTGTCTGTGCATAAGCAGGCATATAAAGAACATCAAAAAGCATACGCCTATTCTCTTAAAGAAGCACGCTCCAAATATTATTCTAACATCATCAACACCTGCCCTGGAAACTCCAAACAGCTCTTCTCCACAATCACTCGTCTGCTTAATCCCATTAAGCAAACTCTTGAGGACTCTGCTCAAAAATGTGACCTGTTTCTTTCATCTTTTAAAACCAAAGTTGACACTATCAGATCTCAGCTCCACAACCTCCCCGTTCTCAGTGTGCCACCCACCCGTCTGCATTCTGGGACCCTAAACAGCTTTGACGAAGTTGTTCAGAGTGAGGTGGAGGCCATCATCAAGAAAATGAAGCCTTCATCCTGCGCCCTGGATCCTTTCCCCTCTTCTCTCATAAAAACCAATCATTCTGCAATAGGCCCACTTATCACTCAAATAATAAATCAGTCTCTACAATCTGGTCATGTTCCACTGCCTCTAAAAACCGCCATCATTAGGCCTCTTCTGAAAAAATCTAATTTGGATCCCGACATTTTTTCTAATTACCGCCCAATTTCACACCTCCCTTTTCTGTCTAAAGTGCTGGAAAAAGCTGTTGCTGCTCAGCTGCAGGACCACCTACAACAACACTCCCTGTATGAGAAGTTCCAGTCTGGATTTAGGGCAGCTCACAGTACAGAGACTGCATTGCTGAGGGTTACCAATGATGTCCTCTTGGCTGCTGACACTGGCTCTCCCTCCATCCTTGTCCTCCTTGACCTCACTGCAGCCTTCGACACTGTGGACCATAATATCCTCCTCCACCGTCTTCATGTGGAGGTCGGTCTCTGCGACACAGTCCTGGACTGGTTCAAATCTTTCCTCTCCAATAGGCTGGAATGTGTTAGTCTTGGCAACGCCACGTCCCAGACAGTTTGTGTCTCCTGTGGTGTCCCTCAGGGGTCGGTTCTGGGGCCCCTGCTGTTTTCCCTTTACATGCTGCCTTTAGGTCAAATTATTAATCAGTTCAACATTTCTTTTCACTGTTATGCCGACGATACACAGCTTTACATCAGGACTGGAGCATCCTCATCTTCCACCTTGTCATCTCCATCTTCACTCACTGCCCTCTCTGCCTGCCTGGAGGCAATTAGGGCATGGATGAATCAGAACTTTCTTCAATTAAACTGCTCCAAGACTGAGGCCATACTGATTGGCACCCCTCACCAGGTACAAACATCTCCTATAACAAGACTTTCCTTTTCTGGACAAGACATCCCCCTCTCCACCTCTGTTACTAATCTTGGAATAAAAATGGACTCCAATCTTACATTTGAAAATCACATTAAGCATCTGTTTAAAACTTGCTTCTTCCATCTTCGAAACATCTCCAGACTTCGCCCATCCCTAACTTTTTCCGATGCTGAGAAGCTCGTCCATGCTTTTGTCTCCTCCAGGCTCGACTACTGCAACTCCCTGTTTATTGGAATCCCTGGCAAAAACCTTCAGAAACTTCAATATATTCAAAACAGTGCAGCAAGGATCTTGTTGAGAGTTCGTAAATTTGAACATATTACGCCAATTCTCCATAACCTTCATTGGCTTCCTGTTGCCTACAGAATTCAGTACAAAACTGCTCTCATTACACATCAATGCTTACACGGAACTTCACCAGATTATCTGAAGGATATTCTCATTCCATACTCATCCACCCGTTCGCTGCGGTCACAGAACAGCAATCTCCTTCACATTCCGAGAACCAAATTAAGGACCATGGGAGACCGGGCTTTCAGTGTGGCTGCCCCCCGCCTGTGGAACTCTCTTCCTGACTGTCTAAGAGCCCCACAGTCTGTGGTTGACTTTAAGAGCGACTTGAAGACCTTTCTTTTCGACCGAGCATACTCTACCTCCTCATGATTCTACTTTTGATCTTAGCTGATATTGTTATTGATTTTAAATGTTTTATTATTTGTTTTATTGTCTGTTTTATTGTCATTTAATTCTGTTGCTCCTTGTAGCACTTTGAGATTTTCATTAATGAAAAGTGCGTTATAAATTGAATTCATTATTATTATTATTATTATTA
>JBBPBX010088272.1:0-14528 GCA_038048925.1 Garcialebias charrua
TGAAATTTGGTACACTTGTCCAACTCACCAAGATGCACAGAAAACCCTCTGGCACCAATGTTGTACAATAAATGGTAAGGCGGCCATTTTGGAACGATGACCAAATTTTCACCCCTTTTTGGCCGTTTACAGCCTCCGCATTTGAACGAACTCCTCCTATGAATTTCGCTCGATTTGGTTCAAACTTGGCCAGTTTCTTCATAAGGCACGGGGGAACAAACAATATCAAAATTGTGCGTTTTCATGAATGCTGAAGGGGCGGGGCCAGACGTCAAAGTTGGACATCTCGCCATGAAAAACGAAACGCTTACAGCTCTTACACGAAAAAAGTCTAATACATCAAACCTTCAGTTATTGACCCACATCCGGTCCCCCGCAAAACTGTATGGTCAAATCATGACATCACTTAAGCCACGCCCCCTGACAACAGGAAGTGTAAAGTTTTACGTTGAACGGTCCATATCGGACCCCTGTTACCTAATCAGCGTGGCATTGTGTCCAGTGACCGAAGACATGTTGGTGTAACAAGCATTCCAATACTGTTCGTTTTTGGTGGAGCATGTGGGCGTGGCGACGTGGCGAAGTAAGACATAACGCCATCACCATACGTTTGGTTCTAAAATCCACAGATTTGATCCGAGGAGTACCAAAATCAGTATGATCGATCATTGCCCACCCCTTGAACAGGTGTTTATGCTAATTAGCAAATCGCTACAGAAACGGCTCAAGAGCGCCCCCTAGAAATATTCAAAATACCCTCTGCATTGACCTTAGTTTGACGTAGAATCATGAAATTTGGTACACTTGTCCAACTCACCAAGATGCACAGAAAACCCTCTGGCACCAATGTTGTACGATAAATGGTAAGGCGGCCATTTTGGAACGATGACCAAATTTTCACCCCTTTTTGGCCGTTTACAGCCTCTGCATTTCAACGAACTCCTCCTAGGGATTTCGCTCGATTTGATTCAAACTTGGCCAGTTTCTTTATAAGGCACGGGGGAACAAATGTTATCAAAACTGTGCGTTTTCATGCATGCTGAAGGGGCGGGGCCAGACCTCAAAGTTGGACATCTCGCCATGAAAAACGAAACGCTTACAGCTCTTACACGAAAACTGTCTAATACATCAAACCTTCAGTGATTGACCCACATCCGGTCCCCTGCAAAACTGTATGGTCAAATCATGACATCACTTAAGCCACGCCCCCTGACAACAGGAAGTGTAAAGTTTTACGTTGAACGGTCCATATCGGATCCCTGTTACCTAATCAGCGTGACATTGTATCCAGTCACCGAAGACATGTTGGTGTAACAAGCTTTCCAGCACTGTTCGTTTTGGGTGGAGCAAGTGGGCGTGGTGACGTGGCGAAGTAAGACGTAACGCCGTCACCATACGTTTGGTTCTAAACTCCACAGATTTGATCTGAGGAGTACCAAAATCATTATGATCGATCATTACCCACCCCTTGAACAGGTGTTTATGCTAATTAGCAAATAGCCTCCATAGCGCCCCCTAGATTATTCAAACTGTTGTATCTCAGTGATACATCATCCGATCTGAACCAGATTTATTGTGCATCATCAGTGAGCCCTTGTGGACACATTGATATGGTGGGCTAACATTTGACTCAAGTGCGCCCCCTACATTATTTCTATAGTTATATCTCAGTGATACATCATCCGATCTGAACCAGATTTATTGTGCATCATCAGTGAGCCCTTGTGGACACATTGATATGGTGGGCTAACATTTGACTCAAGTGCGCCCCCTACATTATTTCTATAGTTATATCTCAGTGATACATCATCCGATCTGAACCAGATTTATTGTGCATCATCAGTGAGCCCTTGTGGACACATTGATATGGTGGGCTAACATATGACTCCAGAGCGCCCCCTAGATTATTCAAACTGTTATATCTCAGTGATACATCATCCGATCTGAACCAGATTTATTGTGCATCATCAGTGAGCCCTTGTGGACACATTGATATGGTGGGCTAACATTTGACTCAAGTGCGCCCCCTACATTACTTCTATAGTTATATCTCAGTGATACATCATCCGATCTGAACCAGATTTATTGTGCATCATCAGTGAGACCTTGTGGACACATTGATATTGTGGTTCAACATATGACTCCAGAGCGCCCCCTAGATTATTCAAACTGTTATATCTCAGTGAGACATCATCCGATCTGAACCAGATTTATTGTGCATCATCAGTGAGCCCTTGTGGACACATTGATTTTGTGATTTAACATATAACTCCATAGCGCCCCCTAGATTATTCAAACTGTTATATCTCAGTGAGACATCATCTGATCTGAACCAGATTTATTGTGCGTGTGCACCCCTGGTGCGGAGTAGACACGAGAGACTTCGAAATGGCGACCGAGCGGACGAGCTGGAGCTCGCGCGGTCGCCTCAATAAGGTCCGAGCGGCGCTAAGCTGCGAGGGCCTCAATGCTGCTTGCAGCTTTAATTCTTATTAGTTTTTCTTTTACTGTACATGTTATTGTGGATGTAACTGGGATCCTGTGTACCGGTACACAGTTTTGTTCCACTACATGCACCACATGTGGTGCAATTGACAAATAAAGAAACTCTGACTCTGACTGACTCTGAGATTGGGAGGTAAACTTGAACTTGGACTACTGTATCCCTACTTCAATGTTTTTCACTTATCGTGGGGAGCGTGGTGCACTAAACCCTGTGATAAATGAGGGACTACTGCATAGATGTACGGTATATATAGGGGAGTGGTGGTGCAGAGGTTAGAGAAGGTGGGCCTGTGATGGGAAGGTCACCGGTTCAACTCCCTGGACAACATCAAAATATGGGTGGGAAAGGTGAAGTACCCACAACTTTCTCTCCCCTCATTTGCCCCACTCTGGGCCCTTGAGCAAGGCCCTTAACCCCCACCATCTGCTCCCCCCAGGTGCATATCTGTCAAGTCTCCCGTTTTGGCCGGGAAACTACCGGATTTTACCCCTCTTTCCCGGCGTCATCCCGAATTATTATTTTCCCGGAAATTTCCCGTATTATAATATTATTAAAATAAAATAAAAAACATTCCAGTGCCTCTGTCACTAGCCTCGCGAGAACTGCCACCTGCAGTAGTCTCTGTGGCAGTTCTCGCGATGTTAGTGCTGGCAGCGCCGGGAACAAACCCGGAAAAACACACCAGAGATAGATGAATGTAACGAGAGAGAAGGCGTCCCTGCCAAAAAAGTTAAGACTTCGTGTAAATATCTTGAAAAATGGGACAGCGAATTTAAAGAAGAGTAGGGTGGGGCACAATTACGCGTTTTGTAAGATTTGTAACTGCGACTTTAGTGTCTCTCATGGGGGAAGGAACGATGTCCGTCAGCATGAAAAATCCGTCAAGCACAAACGCGGGCTAGAGGCAAGAATGTTCACAGCATTTCAATGTCAACAAAGGTAGGCATATCAGATTGTGATCACATAACTGGTTTGTAAGTGGCTGATAGGTAGTTATTTTAGATTTCTTGTAAACCTGTCTTAAAATGTAAGGGGTCCTGGACTTTGGTTGGGCTAGTGCAAGGGTCTGCAACCTGCGGCTCTGGAGCCACATGTGGCTCTTTGCTCCCTCTTTAGTGGCTCTTTCAAGCTTTGGCTAAAACTGACATAAAACTGAATTTTATTGGTGGTACAAACAACAAAAAAGAATGAATTCAAACAGATTTGATGCCATTTCTTTTACAAATATGTGAACACTGGAGCGAGTACGAGTAAAACATACTTTAATTTGATGCTTTATTTCTTTTCATGAAGAACTGTCTGCATAGTTTATATATATATTTTTTAATTTAAAAACAGATAAACACTGAAAACTTCCCCTTTACAAGAATCTGGTCTTTTTCTTTAATAAATGTTAAAAAGCATTAGATATATTTTGCTTTATAGTGTGACCCTTACTAGCCACAAAATCCCCTCCAGCAAACCCAAAGTGGCCCATGGGCCACCAGTTGATAACCACAGTTGTAGCAGGTTGTTGCGGCTCTGGACACGTTTAATGTAGTGAACAACGGTGAAAAACGGCTCTTTTTATCGTAAAGGTTGCAGACCCCTGGGCTAGTGGGATGGCTTGGAGTACCCGGCAGAAAATTTCCCTTATTTTTAAATCCAAAACTTGACAGGTATGCCCAGGTGCCATCAGCTCTTTGCTCCACACAGAGGGCTGTGGTAGCTCAGTGGTCTATGGTTTTGTCAGGAAGGGCACCTGGCATAAAAACAATTACCAAGTCTTTGTGCAAGTTATTTTACTATGGCCATCTCTGAAGAGGGGAGCAGCCAATATATACATACATATATATATACAGGTAGTCCCCGATTTACGAGCGCTCTGATCTACGAGGTTCCAGACTTACGAGCTGGCGAATTATTGGAAAAAACGCAAAAAATACTGAGTTTTCCTGTGTTTTTTCACCACAGTTCGTTAGCTAAACATGTGGACACACGTTTCCGATCATTTTTATGCACTCATAAGCAGTTTTTCGATGAAAAACGAGTGTTTGTAGTCGCGCTAGCAAAACCGTTCCAATTTACGAGCGAATTTCCGGACTTACGAGAAGCGTGGCGGCCGTTCCAAATTACGAGATTTCCGGTTTACGAGCGCCTCGTTGTAACGGATCTCGCTCGTAAATCGGGGACTACCTGTATATATATATATATATATATATATATATATATATATACATATATATATATATATATATATATATATATATATATATAATATATATATATATATATATATATATATATATATATATATATATATATATATATATATATATATATATATATATTATATATATATATATATATATATATATATATATATATATATATATATATATATATATATATATATATATATATATATATATATATATATATATATATATATATATATATATATATATATATATATATATATATATATATATATATATATATATATATATATATATAATAATAATAATTAATTCAATTTATAACGCACTTTTCATTACTGAAAATCTCAAAGTGCTACACATATATTGAATGCTACACACATTCATAAACCGGTGGCGGCAGACTACCATGCAAGGTGCTTTCCAGTCCTACCGGGAGCAACTCAGGGTTAAGTGTCTTGCCCAAGGACACAACGACACATGGTGCGGGTCCCGGGAGTCGAACCGCCAACTTTCCGATCGGGAGACGACTGCCATTACCACTACACCACGGCCGTATATATATATATATATATATATATATATATATATATATATATATATATATATATATATATATATATATATATATATATATATATATATATTAGGCATGTAACGGTTGTAATGGGTGTACCGAACCGTTTCGGTACACCACGTTCGGTTCGGTCCACCTGCGTACCGTTTCGGTTATTTTTTCACTCATTAAACGTTCTTAACAGGGGAATATATGCACCGCGGAACAAAATTTCCTGGGCGCGTTTCAGCACGGAGCTATTATCGCGTGGCACGCGCAGCATTTAGCTGTTAGCATCTCGTGCGGTCTCCTGTTTGTGAACGTTATAGCTTTCTTGTTAAAAGACGAGCGCACATTCAAAGCTGTGTGGACTTTGCTTCATGAAGACTCTGCAGCAGCAACACGTCTAACGTGAACGCGCTGGAAACTATGTCATCCGAACGTGAACGAAGAACTGTATTAAAACTACTTCATCCGAACGTGAAGACGAAGAAGCAGCAGCAGCATTTAAACTACTTCATCAGGTAATCAGAGCGGTCCAGAGCAATAACACAAGCTGTATGAGTTTTTAAATCTCTGAATCTCTGAACGTTGTTATATGCGCAGGCTTTAAAGTTGCTGAGCGTCGCTATGAGACATTTATCACGTCAACACTTCAAAAAGTTCAGCTCTTTATGAAAAAACTAACTGACAGTTGTGGGCCCTCCGACCGCTAGGGAGCGCTAATGCGCTAATCCGCTTATAGCGTAGCTAAATAATCTGTTAGATTTACAGCGGATTAACTAACTTTTATAATTCATATGCGGATTTGCGCTATTTTTATTTAAAATGCAGTACCGCTAATAACTAATTATCTATCAGTAAAACCGAAAAAACTTATTTACAGGCCCGGACGACTGCTAACAGACCATATCCTGTCAGCGCCGGATGTGGTCCGTGACAAAAAAGCGTCCCCTCAGTCTCTTTACTAGAGCGAGCGCTCTCAGTTAGCAGCCAGTGTGTTACTCTGCAGCCTTATTGCTTGTTTTCGAAGAGTCAGACAAAGAGTTTTTAACATGGAGGGTGAACTTATGGATGTTTCATAGCGGCCTACGCGACGCGTCTGGATTTTTAGAAGTATTTCGCCCGCGACGGCCACAGAAGATAAGGACTTTCCATGAAAACACGGTAAAAACAATTATTTCTTTGCTGAGAAAAAATATATTTCTTATCTGACTTTTTTTTTAACCATTTGAACCGGTTAAGCTCAGAAAAACCTTGTGCTATCAAGTCAGTGACTTTATAGCACAAGGTTTTTCTGAGCTTAACCGGTTCAAATGGTCAAATCTGCTGGATTAAAAAAATTATTTCGCCAGTTGCCCTCTTCAAAATGGCGGTTAGCGTGTTAGCATTAGCGTCCGCTAGCATTGGTAATACATAAGTGCTTTTGAAATTGTGGACCTAAATAAATCAATAAGTGCTTTAGAAATAGCGGAACTAATTTTTGGATTAGCGCTGCCCAGCATTGCTAACTGATGTTGTCAACAAGCCCTGGAGCTCATTAAAGCCCTGCCATGATGATGAAGAGTGAGCGATTCAACCGTTCAAGAGGTATTGTTCTTTTATTATTATTATCTAAATAATCTTTTTTTTTTAAATCATAATCTTATTAACTTTTTTTTTTACCTCTTGTTTTTTATTTCCAGTCTGTGACAGAGGTAGCTGCTCTCTTATCCACTTCAGGGAAATCCACCTGCAGCTAAGAAGTGTGTGATGACTGAACTGAACTCTGAACTGTTCCAGGACTTGTCCCACCAAGAAGAAGTTGTGAGTACAGTAATGAGGACAAATACAGCCACACTGCTGCTACTGGACAAAAACTTGATTAGTTAGATTGTAAACAGTCTGTTGCTGCTTATTGTTCTGGTTCTGACTGTTATTGTATTTATTAAGATTTGTATTATCGCTTTTATTTATTTTTAAACAAACGTATTGTTTACTTGACACATTTTCAAAATAAACATTTTGTAAGTCTTTATTTTGTCTTTTTTTTTTGTACCGAAAATAAACCGAACCGAACCCTCCTTGTAATTGAACTGAACCGAAATGTGATTTTAGCGTACCGTTACACCCCTAATACATATACTATATATAATAAATTATAAACTGATCCACAATATTTTCTGAAATGGTAAGGTTGAATTGTTGAGCAGCCTTGAAACAATTACAGTATTTTGTGGACTATAGGTTGCACCTTTATATAAGTTGCTTTGTTCAATTATTGTCAATAAATTGTAAAAATCCATAAACAGGTTGCACCTTTATATAAGTTGCATCCATTATGCGTCTCCGCTACGCGACGCGTCAGCACGTCATTTGCCCTGCTGAAAATGACGACCACAGAAGCATGCACGGAAGGACTTTTCACAAGATTAACACGGTAAAAACAATTATTTGTCTGCTGAAAATTATAGCAAACATGTGTCTTAGCTTAACCGTTCCTTAATAAATTCACGTAATGGTCAAATCTGCTGGATTTAAATTTTTTCGCTTTGAAAAAGTAGAAGGAAAAACAACGAAGCTAACCGCGACACATTTACGTCTATAAAACATCAAATTTTATCTCAAATAACTCCAACAGCTAACAGTTTGTAAATGTACATCTAGTGATTACTTTCTGTAAGTGTGAAAAAAAAATGAGCTATTTGCTCAAACGTACAAGGAAAAATCAACAAAGCTAACCGCGAAACATTTACGTCTATAAAACATCGAATTTGATCTCAAACATCTCATAAAGCTAATCAGTTGTAAATATCCATCTAGTGATTACATTTTGTAAGTTTGATCAAAATCTGTCCTGTGGTTCTTGACCTATTTTGCTAACAAACACTGAGCTAACAGCGAAATAGCTAGTTCATACCTCCAGAGCAGGAGGCCGGGCTGCGACAGAGTGAATCCGACCAGAGGAGGCTCTCGTCAGACACATGAGGTGAGAACGGTTGGTGTACCCTAGCGGACAAAGGTGGTACTGCACCCCTAGCAGCTGAAAGTGGTACTGCACCATTTTTGCCAAAATGGAAAAACGGTCATATCTGAGCCAAAAATTGGTCTAAAAATATGGGGGAAATCTATAAACAAGTCTCACCTCTCTATAAGTCGCAGGGCATGCAAATTAGGCAAAAAGGTGCGACTTATAGTCTGGAAAATATGGTAGTATGAAGATGCATCATCACAAATCAAGTGTGCAGTTGGTGGAGGCTTCACTTCACAGTGTCACAGATTCAAATCCCTGCTGGGACTTTTCTGTGTGGAGTTGTGCATGTGGTTTCTGTGCATGCATAGGTTTTCTCTCTGTACCAATGTTTCCTCTCACACACAAAAATCATGCATGTAACTAAACTAACAAGGATGAGAGTGCGAGCGTGTCTCATTTGTCTCTATGTGTCCCTGTGATGAACTAATGACCTGGCCAGCGTGTCCCCCGCCTCTCACCAATTGAGTGCTGCAGACAGGCCCCAGCTCGCTGTGACTCAGCACGTCAAAGTGGGTAAAATAAATAAATGGATGGAAGATTTTGCATTAGCAAACAGAAATGAGAACGGAACAGAATTGAACAGAATTAGACATAAAGTAAAAATATGCAGACAGTGGTAAAATTACAGCCCAACACTGGTTTTGCTATTTTGGGTAATGAAAAAGTCTCACCGGTGTTAGACATGCAACCACCATAAAACTCCAAAGAAGTTATATTACCCAGCTTTGTTACACTAAAAATGATTTAATGTGGACAAAAGTGTACACTTTGAAATTTATGAGCTTACTTTAGGGCAAAAACTTGATAAGATACATGTGAGTCTAATTTGGGGAATTATCATGGTTGTTTTCCTTACATGTACCGTACCTGTAATGTCTGTAATCACAAAGAACACAAACATCTCAAATAATCAGCCAAAAATTGCCAACGCTTCTGTGATGCAACCAGGGCAGGAAAAGCATTTGAGAAGGAAGGGGGAAAAAAAAGTTTGTGAGTTTTATAGATTTATTGAGTCATGCAGAGTTCTCTATTTCACAAATCTGGAGATTTGTGGACTTGTATATACCGTAAGAGTGCGTACATTTTTGAGCAGGAGCTCTGAAACACTAACAGATGTACCCTGATGCATGCTCAATAATCCAGGTAGAAAAATCCAAACTAACAGATGTAGCATGATCACATTGGCCTGATTTTATAATACATTTTTACAACAAAAAAAGGAGCACAAATCTATTTGACCTTTATTTTTATATTTAAAAAGCACCACAGGCATCTACACCTCCAGATGCAGGAAGAGGGCCATCTGCATCATGAAGGACCCCACTCACCCAGCACACACTTTTTGCTTGGCAAAAGGAGGTTGAGGAGCATTAAGCGTAGAACCACTAGACTGAGGAACAGCTTCTACCCTGAAGCTGTTGAGACTCATAAATCCCTAACCAGAAAAGTCACTGTAATGCCACTTTATTGGAGATGTGTCCCTTTATCTGAGCTGCTGATTATCCTTATTGCTGATTTCTTGCATTTAAGCAGCTGTATTCAAACCCATCCGCTCACAACAGACATGTTCATGCTGCTGTTTAATATCCGTATTATTTTACATTACTCTATTATTGTTTAGCACAAACTGTATCTTGGGACTTTGAGTACACAATTTCGTTCCACCTCATGTCCCACATGTGATGCAAATAAAGAATAAAGAAACATGAACCTTGATATAAACTAATAACAGGTGACAAAACTGAGCTGAACTGAAAATAAACATTACCTCAGAGGGTCCCTGAGTATTGGACATGTCAGCAAACCCCACCTCTGACCGCAGACTGGCATTGAAGACTTCACAGAACAAAGAGTGACCGCACAAACAGGAAGTCAAAAGCACAAGACATGCAGTGAGTTAGTGTGTGTGTGGGTGGGTGGAGACGGGAGGTAGGAAGAGGTTTCAAAAAAAGGAAAATCAGAAAAAAATGACAGCGTGGGCTGGAGAGAAATGAGCAGAGGGTGAGCAGAGTGGTGGCAGACCACAGCAAGCAAGCAGCCTCCACACACTTCAACCACAGTGCATGTGTGTCTGCACGTGCACCTATAATCAAACGGTTCCATGGGTTCCTGAAAATTTGGCAACATCGGCAACCATGCCACATATCCCACAAGCAAGCAGACAAAAAGCAAAGCCTTGACCCACACACAGACGTTAAAAAGAACATGTATACTTACTATGCAGGGCAGGGCTGTGTGTTGCAGAGATGGGAGCCCAGTGTGGGCTTGCTGAGGGGATTGCACATGCTGGAGTTGACCTGGCTCTTTTGGTCCTGTAGACAGATAGTCTTTGTTGAAATGCGACCTGATGGAGAGATGCAAAGAAAAAAAAAACTGGTTGTTGCATATTTGGAGAATTTGATCCTGGGTCAGTTATCTGTGATTATTTCTATCATAACCCAACCAACAAAATGCAGGTGGTGAAAAGTTGGCGTGCAGAGCCCTTATTTTTATTCTGTCACTATTATTTTTGTTCTTGCCGCATTTAAATAATAAAATAATACACAGCATACTCTTCATGCACAACAATGGAATTTTGGGAAAATGAAAGAATGTGAAAACCAGTGGCGATTTTAGCCTCTTTTTTGGGGGTGCTCAAGCACCCCTAAATTTTAACTGAGCATCCCTGAAAAATAAAGTTAAAAATATATTATTATTATTTATTATTTATTTTGGGGGCAATTCTGTGTTTGGGTTCTGTTTATTATTGCATTTATGATTCAATGCAACAGAATAAACAAATGTGCAGTTTAGTTGAACAGCCCTGCATTAGAGGGTGGAATACAGTTTATTCCATTTCCTAAACCTAAACTGTCTGGAAAAATGTAAAAGATGGATAAAGCCCTGCAACCCAATCCCCCACCCCCACCAGCACATTATGAATGCTTCTAATGTCACTGGCCACCACATTGTTCAAACCAAGAGTCATTGTCAGCACTGGAGGCTGCACCCCTAGATTCTAGAATCGCCCCTGGTGAAAACCCAACCTCTTCACAGCAGAAACATCATTAAACCTCCTAAGACCCAGACTCTTGCACACGTGGATGCCAGGTCCTAGGAGGGTAAAGTTTAAAGCTGGGGTTCTCAAACTTTTTGAGTTCAGGAACCCCTTACAGGGGAGAAAAAGTTTCAGGAACCCCCTCATAACCCTCATGTTTATTAAACATTATTTTGGGACCCTGTGTACATAATTTCATTCCACCTCATGTACTACTACATGCAATGCGAAATACAATAAAATTGACTTGAACTTGGTAATTTTCTTCAATTGGTCTCTTTAAGACAATGGAAATATTTGTGTAACATAAATACTTAAGACTTGTTCTTTAATAGTGTTAATACAATTTTTATACTTTTAAACATGGTGTATTTTGCATTCAAGACGCACTTAATTGAAAAAAAAAAAAAAGATTTCAGCTTCCGAAAATTACAGTTTTGAGAAAACATTATCAAAAACCACTTTAAAAATCATAACAGCAGTAGTCATACCAAGTAACAGGGCTTAATTTGTAAACCGAGCGATGCTGGAACGCAAAGGAGTGAGGTGTCTAGAGGTCCTCCCACAGAAAATTTTAAATAAAGTAAATGTGATTTCAAGTATTTTGATGCATTTTAACGGGTTGTTAAACAGTTGCATGCTTGTAACAAAAAAATTTTTTTTACACCCAAGTACTGGCTAGCGGACCCCCAGAGGTTCGGGGACCCCAGTTTGATTACTACTGGTTTAAACCGTTCACAGAAAGTTGAACATTACATGACTTACTTGGCATGTTGATATCACAGTTTAAGGCTAATAAATTTTACAGATTTTACCACAAATTGTGGTAAATCAAGAAATTTATTGTGAAAATGTAGTTCCTGGAAGTCCACATTGAAAAGGTGCTATTTATACGTTGGTGGCAGGCATCAGACTGATGAAGTCTTTCGGATGAAAGACGAAACGTTTCAACAAAGAAGAATCTGTCCAGATGACCTGATTTAACTTTTGTGTGAAAATATCACATCTTTTGAGCTGTCAACAACACTTTCCAGTTGTTTTTGTTGTGTTCTTTTACCCATTGGGTCTCTTACGGGTTTAGGTCAGTAACACTTAAAAGAGTTTCTGTAAAATGACTATTTGTCTGAGCCTTACTTTCTAGTCTGCATTTCTGTTTGCTCAGCTTAATAAAGATGTTGTTGGGCAAAAAACTGTGCATTCTGTCAATTTAGAATATTTTAAAAGTAATTCTCAAATTACACTTGGCCTTTATAAGAAAAAAGTTGGTGTAAAGTAAAATGTCCAGCTGAGACCAGAGACAACAAGCAACATGTCCAATGCACATTTTAACATTAGGATGAGACCATGTTTGTCCAAGGCAATTTGTCAAAGCATCAATTCTTGTACATACCACATGCACACACAGAATCCCTACAAGATTTTAGGATCTCATGAAACACAAGAGAGAACAGTCTCACCTCCAGCACATGGAGCCGAGCAGTCCGAGCGCACCACACCCCAGCTGTACTCAGGTTTCCTCTCGGTGCGAGGCAAAGTGTACTCCCACACCACACCCGGGTTCCTTCCCTGGAGAAGGATCTGTCGGCCAAAAACCAACAAGTCAGAATGCTGTCAGCTGCTAGAACTGTACAGAATTTAAAACCTTCTTTCATCATGAGAAGCACACTGATAACTAAAACTACAACCAATTTACAGTTAGCTTATATAAATGAAGGAAACGGGAATTAGTGAATCCTTATTTGGGCAGAAAGCAAATACGGTAAATACCTAATCAACTTTATCACTAAACCCAATGGTAGAGCTCCAAGAATACTGTATGTATGTTAGAAAGATTTAAACTGAAGCAAATTCGCCAATTTCTCAGTTTATTCCACAACAAAATACAAAAAAAAAGACTCAGTGAGGAGGTTGTCAAAGTTTATTTCAGTCACTCAGGGTCATTTGTGTTGCCATATTAGAAAGCATGGCTCAAGGAACTCTACAGAGTGCCTAATTCTATCTCTAGTGAGTTCAAACTAACAGTGCCTGGTTTATTTTATTCCCATAGTGCAGCACACCTACCACAGGTTACTTTTTCTGTGGGGTGGATTTATTTGGACATCTAAGTCAAGCAAAGACTAACGGATGAATGAAGGCAGACCTACCCATTACAGGAGAAGAATTATCATTAAAGCAGCCCCAAGAGGCTCAACTACCACTTTCAAAAGTTTTATTTCAGGTCCAAGTACATAGACAGCTCACAGCATGTCATTTTAAACTAGTTCAAAATGCAGTACTGGGTTTTGGTCAGTTTTAGCTGCTTCCTCTTGTTTTACTCCAATTTGGTTGATAAAAGTTTTAATAATGTTTCACCTGTCCAAACGCTAACCACCTCCTGGGTTCAAACCATAAAGGGTTTTCCCTTAACCCAGCCAACCCTCCCAAAGCCTACATGAATAATTTTGGGTAAAATTACCCAGAGTTGGATGCCCTAACAGGGCTGAGTCAAAAGCTTCTTAATGTCAGCTGCATAGTACGGTAAGTATTATGTGGTTTGTGCATGTGTATTTTTAGTAGTACAAAAATTAATACAACTTTTCCTGTTCTTGTTAAAATATGCATATACAGTAGTTGAACCTTGAAGAGCTTGGCCACAATTACAGAACCAGTGTAGCCAGGAAGACTAAAGTTATCTTGGTCAACCAAAGTCCTCCCTCTCATGAGTACAGCCTGCTGCCAACTGGTTGCAGGTACTGTATATGACACCAAAGTGAAAAACAAAAAGATGCACGTCTTCATTGATCCCTGTTAGCATTGGCCTTATCAACAGTTTGTCGATCTACTTAATGGGAACCACAGAAGCAAATATGTATATATGCAGAGTTTACGGTACTAAAAGTTGTGCCTGCTGTACTGTATAGCTACCTGTACTTATTCTCTGCTGGCTACATAATTATCCATGCATGGTGTTCCTACTGAGTTTGTACATTCTTACAAATACTTGGGAATTTTGGTTGATGCACATCTCTCTTTTAAACCACATGTTGAAAACTTGATAAAGAAACTGGAATTAAAACTGGGTTTCTTTTTCAGAAATAGATCTTGTTTAACTCTGAATGGCAAAAAATGCCTTGTACCTTCCTATCAGCCATTGAATATGGTGATATTATTGACATGAATGCTCCTGCAAACACCTTGGATGCTGTCTACCATGGCACGCTAAGATTCATAACTGGTTT